>PVKH010002933.1:0-16888 GCA_004027955.1 Chaetophractus vellerosus | reverse complement strand
AGATACATGGCTATATATATTTATCAGAGCCTATAAAACTGTACAACACAAAGTGTAAACCATAATGTAAACTGTAGACTTTGGTTAGTAGCAACACTTCAATATTGGTTCATCATTTGCAACAAATACACCACGCTAATGTAAGATGTTAATAATATGGGAAATGTGTGTGTGTGTGTGTGTGTGTGTATTGGGGGGGGATATGAAACTTTCTGTACTTTCTCTGTAATTTTTCTATAAATCTAAAACTTTTCTAAAAATAAAATGTAAAAAAAGTAAATCTGGCCATCACAGTGACCACCGTTTGGCACTTCTCAAGTCCCACAATGTCATTTATGTTATTTCTCCTTTTAATTGTAAATTGCTTGAGGATTATGTCTTCCTTTATCTTTAGCACCGAAGGTATAAAGTGCCCTGAAATATTACTTTAAGTTAATTGAAGAACATAATTCTATTGTTAATTTAAATGAAATACATACATCTTGGAGTAACCTATTAAAAAAAGAGAATGTCCAGAATATTTATTAATTAAAAAAAAACATTTCCAAAATAATGTCTCTAGCAATGGGAGAGCTTGAACAAGTAGCACTGTATGAAACAGAGAAAAACAAATTTAACTTTACATGTAAATGAAGCAAGTAATATTGAGTTATTTGCTAATTTAATCATCAAAATAAACTGCAGGTTGAAAATGTGATAGTAATATTCACCATCAACTTGGGATGGATTATAAAATGTGACTTGTCAGAGTGCAAAAAATGTATACACCCATCTCTGGCCATATTTCTAAGATTCTTTTTCCTAGCTCACTTATACACATGGAAGAGGTAGACATTTGGAAGAGTTCAAAGATGGAATTTATGTTGAGAATTTTCAAGCCAGCCATTTCTATGTTAGTGTTGTTGAAAATAAGGTGATATGGAAATACTCATCCTTCTGTTTCAATTATTTCCTGAAGGTGTTAAAAAAAAATGCAGGGCCTGGATCCCATCCCTGAAAACGATTGTATTTCCCTTCAATCCTTCAGACACTTTTCCACACAAATGACAAAAATCATGCTAAATCTAGTTTTAGAAAGAGTTCTAAACTGTACTTAGGTATACTTGATATGATTACTCTGTTTCAAATTCAACTGCAACAATTAACCAAGTTCTAAATACTTAGTACTTTCTGAGCAGACACTATAGAATAAATATTTATTCTTCGTTATCTAATTTGGTTGAAAACTGGATTATGGTCCCAAGTTTACAAATTTTGTTTTTTTAAATCTAAACAGTAACAAGTTATTGGCTGTGAACAGATGTGTCTCAAGCAGTTGAGTGTCCACCTCCTACAAGGGAGGTCCTAGGTTCGGTTCCCAGTGCCTCCTAAAGAAAACAAACAACAAGCAGACAATGAGCAAAACCAAAGGAGCAGGGAGTGGATGTGGCTCAAACAGCTGAGCGCCCACCTCTCATATGGGAGGCCCAACATTTGGTTTCCCGTACCTCGTAAAGAAAAAACAACAACAAACAGAAAACGAGCAAGAACAATGAGCAAATAGATGAGGGAGCCAAAAAAGAAAAGAAAAATTTTGTTGCTGCCTCAAAGAAGACAAATATCTTCATTACAACGCTGTGCAATTTTAATGTAGAATACTCAGGTTGTAAATAGTATAAACATAGGCTTTGAATGTGAAGAATGTAAAACTATATTGTAAAACTGCATACAGTACTTTCCTCATTTCAAATGGGGGATGAAGAGAAATTAAAATGGCATCTATCGTCAAGATGGCAGACTGCTATGGTTTCTAAAATTGAAGTACTCATAAAGATATACCACATAAAATTCCTTTTTAAAAAATAACTTTAATGAATTTTGTCATGTGAAAGAATAAAATCTAGAATTCAGTAAATATTAAATCAGCAAAGATGCATGTGTAATAATGCACACATGGCAAGGATATATTTTCAAGCAATTAGATCAACTGGCAAGTTGAAGGCAGTCTGGAAGCAGAGACTTGAGTTAGATTTCTGCACTCACATTTTGCTATTAATGATAACTTGCTTTCCTTTAAGAACACCGGTTTATTTATTTTTTCTAATGGAAACAATAATGTATAACCTATAGACCTACTTTATATAAAGGATGAAATAATATAAATGCAGTTCCTACCACACTGAAGATGTTGAACAGTTACTAATCTTATTGTATAAGGTAATTTGGATATTTTACCTGCCAAAATTGATAAAACTTGAAAAAAATTCCCCTGCCAATAATTTAGGGCTTAGTAAAGAGATTATTAGCTAGCATATTACCCATGGTTACACATAAGGTTATTTGGTGAAAGGTAAGGGATAAGATTGATGAAATTTCTCCTTAATATAAATTTGCAAAATTGTATACTAATTGATAATGGCTATGCTGTAATTTTTTTAGATAGCTTTAAAAAACCTACTTTCCATATATCTACTTTCTATTCATTGTTCCTCTCATTCCTACAAACAAAAACTCTTTGTAGTCATAAATTGTATATAAAATAATAAAGAAGAAGAAAAGAGGAAATCTGACACATTTTTAGATGTGGAACATATTAAATAAAAGATCCTTATTGTCCTAAGGGAAGGTGTAACTCCTAAAATTGCACACATTTTTTTTTTATTTGTCCCAAGGTTTTACTCTGGGAATGGGATAAAGCAGTTGGCTAGATATCATGACACCATTCAAACCATCAGAACGTGCTCATTCAAATAGTTCCACCATGTTACCAGGACTCAAGCCTCTATCATCTCCCTACCCTACATTTACTTACCAGAATACTAGACCCTCTCCACTAGTTATTACATCAGAAGCAGTGGTTTTCTTCCAGCAACATATTTTCTTCTATGTTCTCTAATAACTGAGGGCTAATTTAGTTTTGAACTCAGGTGTTTCATCTTGCCTAGTGAAACAAAGTTAAACTAATACTTTGGATTAGCATTTATTTTTGGCCCTGTCATATGACCAATATAAATTGATTTTTAGCATTCAGTTATTTTTAATCAAGACATATTCTTTATAACTCTTTCCTTTATGTTATTCTTAGGCCAGGTACAATTAAAAATTTTTTTAGGAAATTTTCCATTATATTCTCTGATACTTAGCTTCCCTTTCTCATCTCTGAAGATGAAAATAAACAATTTACTTTTTTTTTTAATTGAAAGTGTGTGAACTTGAATCAGTTATGCTTTGGTGGAATATCACTTACTGATATATAAAATCATCCTAAAACTTAGCTCAAAAACAATACTCATTTTGTTATTATTATCTCTCATTTTATTATCTGGGGTTAGAAACCCAGGACTGGCTTAGCTGGTAGGTTCTAACTTCGGGGTATCTCATGAGGTAGCAGTCATGCTAAGCCTTCAGATGACTGGTTTGCAGTCATCTGAAGGCTTGAGTGGGTCTGGAAAATGTTCTTCCAAGGTGACTCACAAACAGTCACATTGTTGGTAAGTTGGTACTGCCTAATCATTGGAGCTCAGCTCCTCTCCATGTGGATCTCTCCTTAGGGTAGTTGAATGTCCTCATGACAAGGTGTCTGGCTTCCTCAAAATCAAGGACTCCAAAAGACCAAGGCGGAGCCTGAAATGTCTTTGATGATCTACCTGCAGAAGTTGTATATCATCCTTTCCGCTATATTCTTTTTGTCACACTGTGCAAGCCCTGATTTCATGTAAACTATACAAGGGCTGAATACTTGGAGGTGAACATCATCATAGGACATCTTAGGGATTGGCTACCATTGTTCAGTCTCTGGTCCATAATAATCCATGATTCTTCTACATACAAAAAGGCTTCTCAAGGTCCTTGAAAGTCTCATTTTCAGTACAATATCAGCTTCTGAGTATAAATAAAACATTTCATGTATGGTTCCTGCACTATAACTATCTGAGTACAGTTCCTTTTAGCTGAGGCCTATGAACTGAAGAGGCAAGTTATCTTTCTGCCACACACCAATGATGGGAGAGATAACTTTTCCAGACCCTACAAAAGAGGAAACAAGAACAAAGAGGAGTCACTTTTCCGTAGCAATTTTGAAATTTTCATCATGCCAATTTTTGAATTAGAATCTAGTCCTACTTTCTGGGAATAATTCTCTTTGAATCTTCAATCTAACCCCCTGAGTTCTGGATTGCATTCTGTGCTATCCTTTCTTCTATATAAATAAACGATTGTTGTTTGCAGTTTCCTCAGCCTGCTTCCAGTTCATAATAGCTTTGGAGTCTATAAGCCTCTTTTTATTTGTACTATCTCTGTCCTTTCTAACTGAAGCTAAATGTATTTTCTGGTAGTATATCCTTCTTAAAACCTTGTGAGTCTCCTACCCATCTTATTGAAGCTTACTTCGTAATACAAATGCTACACTCACATGTTCTTTGAGATAAGCTCTTCTCTTACATGGGATTATTCTAATGTGGCTGATGGTCAAGTCTCTTAATATTCTTAGAAGTCCAATTGTTTAAAAGAATAGGCTCTGTGAGGGATCACCCTTAAGATCCTTAGAGAGTTTTTAATCTGTTTAAATAGTTCTTGGAGGAACTGCCTTAGATTTTTCTGAGAAATTAACACCAGATTATACAGTTAAAACCCGGGTTTCATCTTTAGATCATGTTTTTGTAAAAGTGTCATGGAGTCAATCTTTTCCTGGAAAACATTTCTTTTGCCATCTAGATAGACTGGGAATGAAAAAACAATTGCTGACAAGCCCAGCAAATCCTGTCTCCATCATATTTAACAAGATTTACTTTGGTTACTCTTTCTCCTCTCAACATTTTACTATAGTCCGCTAGAGGAAGCCAAGTGCCTCCTTAGCTAGATTAACCAGTTTATTAGGTATACTTTCTACATGTTACTTTTCTGCAGGTGGGAGTGTTGCTAAACTTTCCACTGCTACTCAGCAATGATGCTCTTTTCTCTAGTTTCCAATAATGCTCCCATCACTTTCTTTTAAGTCTTCTCTAGCAGCCTACTTGAAGACCCTTGGAGTTCCACTAACAACGTCTTCAAGGCCCTTTCAACTTTTGGCTGCTGCCTGGTTCAAAAATTTCTGCCATATTTTTAGGTTTTTGATATGGCAGCACCTCAATTCTAGGAACTAAGAATCTGTATTAAGTATTTGTTACAGAAAAATAAAATCATCCGAAAATATACTGGCTTAAAACAATAATAATCATTTATTGTCTCTCATGGTCTCTAGGATAGGATTTCAGAAGAGACTCAGCTGGGCAAGACTGGCTCTGGATATCTCATGAGGTTATATTTAGATATAAGCTAGTCTGTAGTTATCTGAGAGCTAAACATGGGCTGAACAATCTTACTTGAAGGTGGCTCACACATATGGATGGCAAGTTGGTGGTGGCTCTTGGCCAAGGCCCTCAGCTCCTTTTCATGCAGACCTCTCTACAGGCAGCTGCAGAAAAAATGGTGTCTAATTTTCTCTAAAGCAATCTGTACAAAAGACCAAGAAAAAAGCTGCAATACCTTTGATGACTTTGCCTTGGAAGTCAAACCACATAATTTCTGAGAACATATGACCAGCCCTGATTCAAATATGAGGGCATACTCCATACAGACTGGTAATAAGGAGGGAAGGACCAGTGGGGACCATATTGGAGACAGGGTATCAAAGATGTTTTTCAACTTTTCACTCTTTCAGAAATGTATTATTACTGTCCATATATTACCAAAAAAGTGAGCTAAATATTGAGAGTTTTATTCAAGCACCACACTATAGCTTCTTTTCTATGTAGAACACTCTATATGCCAGGCATTGAGTCAGACAATACACATCAATTATCTTGGTTAATCCTCAAAACAACCATTCAGAGGGACAATTAGCCTCATTTTATAGAGGAAGAAACAACTACTCTGAGGAGCTGATTAAATTACACAAAGACATGGAGAGGGCATAACAGATGGCAAGACAGGGGTTTAACTGTGTTCCATCTGATTCTGAGGTCCCTGAATTTTCCACGATGCAACAAAGAATGAGAAACATCAGTAAAAATTACAGCCAGTAGAAAGAATCAAACCACTTTAAATAAAGATAGAAAGGAATTATTTGTCGTAATGAAGTTTTAATGCCAGTATATCCCATGAATACTTATATAGGTATGTGGGTGTATGTAGTCTTAAATAATAAGTCATAAAAGCAGGTAATCAGTAATAGATTACTCTGATGGCTGTTCCTATTTTATTGATAATTATTTATTTTAATTGTATGTTCTTCTAAAAGGCATAGTAAATAAAATGGAAATTAATAAGAACATCTTTGCATATTAAGCAGGATGCAGCATAGTATTGGTTTGGTTTTGCCTTTCTTTACTTCATTAAAAAAAAAATGGAATCAGCCTATTAGCTATGTAAACTGAAGGTTTTCTTTTCTTGCCAAAAATTGCATTGCCAGAACTGTAGCCAATCACGAGGAAGAAATATGGAAACTAATGAGATTTAATTTTTTAAAAGATAACACATCTGTATTAATTTTCTAGGGCTTCCATAACAAATTACTACATAGGTGGTGGCTTAAAATGACAGAAATTTATTCTCTCACAATTCTGGAGCTTAGAAGTCTGAAATCAAGTTGTTAGCTGGGCCATGCTCCCTCCGAAGGTTCTAGCAGAGAATCCTTGACATTCCTTGACTGTGACCGCATGACTCCAATCTCTGCCTCTATATTTATACTGCTTTTTTTCTCGGTGTGTCTCTATGTCCTCTCCTCTACTTATAATAACACAAGTTATAGCATTAGAAATTCAGGATGATTTCATTTCAAGATCCTTAACTAATTACATCTGCAAAGACCCTATTTCCAAATAAGGCCACATTCTGAGGATCTGAGAAGACATGGATTTTGGGGGCGGGGGGGGGACACTCTTCAACCCACTGCAATCTCCTTCTCAATGTTGGGTCTTTGGTGTTTCATTTATTGGTTTAAGTTTAAGTAACATCATCTATTCACAAGGGCTTTAAAGATACATTATGGCAAATTTTTTGGTATTCAGAATATGTTTGCTCTTTTCTATCTGTTTTATTCATGAGAAAATTTTGTCCAAATAAATACTGTATATTTTGACTTTTAGGCATACTTAAATTTGGCAGTGCATAAGAAAAAAGTAAAATCACAAATATGTGAAAGTGGTATGATGCCACCAGAAGTATAATTTGTGCAAAAAATGGCTCACTTTTTTGTGAAATATTTCATCAAAACCGGTTTTTATTTCTCATTTTTTGCATGTTTATTTATGGGTTTTGAAGAAGAAAATAGGAAGTATTAGATCTTTTTGGAGCAGAGATTTTTTTTGTACAATTCTCTTTCAGAATTTTTCCCATTATCTTTCTAAGGAAAAAAACTGAGACCAAATAAAAAAATCTGTCTAGAGCTAAAATTGATGATGAAGAATCAAGCCTTTATATTTTCTCACTTCCCACTTTTATTTACATCATGAAAAAAATTAACTTAAAGCATGTATTCAAATTAGGCAAATAAATTTGAATATATGGATTTTAACCCTGAGACTCTAGCCAATAAAATAATTTCCAAGGTCAATTCAAGTTCTTAGATTCATATTTTTCCCTGTGTTAACATTAACTCTTCTTTCTATGGATTGCACTTCTCATCTCCCCTACCTTACCAGTAAATGTCATTGATTTGTTCATTCCAGCAACCAAGAACTCAGTCCTGAAAATTCCTTCTTCCACACCCTTAGAAATCCAGTTCTTTAACAAGGTTTATCAATTCTAACTCTACAATATATATGAAGTTTACTCACTTCTATTTCTCTCTTCTGTCACCACTTTCAATTCTCATATACTCTATCTTTTAGTCCCTCAGATTTAATTTTTCCTCCAGTTCTCCATCATTCTCTATTCTCTGCAGTGATCCTCTTAAAATGCAAATCAGATTATTCCATTACATTGCTCAAAGCAGTCCCATTAGTTTCATTGTCTAAAGAATAAAATATAAAAATTTTAACATGCTTGACATGGCACTATCTCCACTCAAATAATCTCTTCTGTCTGGTTCATAATAAAAATTCAATAAATATTTTTGAATGAATGTTATATAGATGAACACATCAATTTCTAATATACTACACAATTAACTTTTTTCTTTTAAGCACATTTTTATAATTTTACTATTAACTATGGTCCATACACTTCACTTGTTTATGTTATGAATAATTTTTTATCTCTCTCCCACAAACAAAATTTAGGCCCACAAGGAAGGAAAAAATTGAGTAAATTTGGTCCTTTAATGTACCCCCAAGCCCAAAATGGCCCCTAGACAAAATCTCCAAATGCCATTTATCAGTTAACTAATGGTAACTTAGTGTCTTCCTTACAAAATATTAAGGTTGGAAAGATCGGTGACCCTCAGGGGTGGGAGGTGCACCCTCCAAGCATACAAATTTGGAAAGTTTGGGATGCCTGACTGAGTCTTTTGTTTGTTAAAATGAAAGTGGTGAGATAGTGACATTTAGAGCATGGGCACCTGGAATTCATATTATCACATGATGTATGGTTGTACTCAATAAAGAATTAATGACATATCCCACATGAGCTTTGACTGTCTTACCGGGTATTTGAGTAGGTGAAAAATCTGTTTCTAATGATCTAGGGAAACAGTATGATATTTTACATAAAAATAAGGTTTTTTTGCATGGTTTTGCTATACATTGAATACCAGAAATGAAACTGCCATTGACTATTGAGATTTAATTGTACCTAATTTTTTTCTCGAAGAATTGCTCACCCTTTTGGAAAATTGCAAAACCGATGGGGGAAAAAAGCCTTTATAGTATTTAAGTTTTAAGTCACTAATATAAGTCCCCTGGGTTGGTCAGTATTTCTAGCTGTCCTATTCGTTTTTTTTGTATGTATGTGTGTATATTTCTGTTTATGAATATATCTATTCAACATGTACTTTAAAATGACAAATGTGAAAAATTAATGGCTATATATAAATATTATTTATTTGCTTAACTTATTTTTATTACAAATAGTGCTTTAGTTTCCTAGGCTGCTCAAAGCTAATACTGTGAAATGGGTTGGGTTAAACAATGGGAATTCATTCACTCAAGGCTGAGAAAATGTTCACATCAAGGCATCATCAAGATGATGCTGTCTGCCCAAACGTATGGCATTGGGGACTGACTGCTGTCATCCTTTGTACTTAGCTTGTCACATGACAAGGCAAATGGCAGTGTCTCCTAGTCTCTTCCATTTCAGCTTCTGGGTTCTGTTTCAGCTTCTTGTTTTCTGTGGTTTTTTCTTTTTCCTCTGTCTGAATTTCATTCTCTTATAAAGGACTCCAGTAAAAGGATTAAGACCCATCCTGACTGAAGTGACACACATCTTACCTGAAGTAACCTCATCAAAGGGTTCTATTTATAATGGATTCACACATATAGGAATGGATTAGATTTAGGAACATGTTTTTCTGGGTGTGATGGCTAGGGTAATGTGCCAACTGAGCCTGGGTATTGTACCCAGTTGTTTGGTCAAACAAGCACTGGGCTACTTGTAATACAAGGACATTTCATGGACTTTAATCAGCAGTGAGTTGATTGCATAGATGGCTGATTATATCTACAATCAAACAAGGAGATTGCCATCAGCAGTGAGTGACATCTTATCCAATCAGTTGAGGGCCTTAAAAAGAGAAATGATTTCAACATTCAGAGAGGGAATTTCCAGCTTTACTTTGGACAGCCAATGTCTCCTGGGAACTCATCAAGGAGTTTCATCTGAGCCTCTGGTTTCCAGCCTGCCCTGGGGAATTTGGACTTGTGCATCCCCACAGTTGTGTGAGAGAATTTTATAAAATCTTATACTATTTACAGATATCTCCCGTTGGTTCTGCTTCCCTAGAGAACCCTGACTCTAGGGTTATTACAGCTCCAAATCACCTCACATAGATACATGCATTTGACTATTTTTGAGCATTTTTTGCCCAATAATTTACATTTTGAAATCTGTATTGTTTTTTACTATAAATTACTTTTCCTTTTGTAAGTCGGTTATACCAAATTCAGGGCATCATCCTGATTTTTTAAAATTAGGTTCCAAAGATATCCACATCCTAATTTTCAGAACCTGAGACTATGTTACCTTTTATGGCAAAAGGACTCTGCTCATGTGATTATGTTAGGGATGTTGAGATGGGAAGATTATCCTGGATTATCCAGATAGGCTTGATGTAATCACAAAGTTCCTTATAAGTGAGAGAGACAGGCAGAAGAGTTAGAGTCAGAGAAGATGTGATATTGGAAACAGAGGTAAGAGTGATGCTATTGCTGGCTTTGAAGATGGAGAAAGGGACCAGGAGACAAGGAATGCAGGTTGTCTCTAGAAACTGGACAAGGAAAGTAGACAGATTCTCTCCTAGATCCCTCTAAACAAACCAGCCCTGTTTGCACCTTGGCTTTAGCCCCGTGAAACCAATTTTGGATTCTGAACTGCTGTTGAAAATAAAATTTAATTGTTTTAAGCTACCAAGTTTGTGGTAATTTGTTGAAGAAGCAATAGGAAATTAATACAGGAAGCATTACAAAATATTTGTTTAAAAGTGGGCATTGGTTCTGATAGAACTGAGAAATGATAAGAATAGATAAATTCTAATATTACATTCAGTATTATTTGTCTATTTTTTAACAAAACAATTTTATTGATACATATGAATAAAGCATAAATCCATACAAAGTACATAATCAATGGTATTCAGTGTATTCACATACTTGTGCATTCATCACTTCAATCATTATTAGAGCACTTTCATTATCCCAATAATAAAAATAATAATAAACAAAAAACAAAACTCATCACCTCTCAATCTCTCTGCTTCACCTGCTATACATAACTGCTATTCTTTCTCCTGTTCTCTAGTATATTTGTATTTATATTTTGAAAAACCATCATATATATAATAGCACCCATATTCGTGTTTTACATGAAGTTTCATTATCTTATACAGTCTCAAGTTATAGTTTTTAGTTTCCCTTCTTGTAATATACGTGACCTTAGATTTTTCCCTTTCAACCACTGTCATATCCATATAATAGCTCTGCTGATTACAAACACTATGATGTTCTTTCACCATTTCTATTCATTTCTAAAGATTTACAAACTACCTTGTTGCCAATTCTGTACAGATTAATCTTCAGCTTTCCATTCTCCACCCTCCTTCATTTTTCTGGTGACCAATATTCTAATTATTAACTCCATGAGTTTACATTATATATTTAGCTCATAATAGCACAATCATACAGTATTTGTCCTTTTGTGTCTGGCTTGCTTCACTCAGCGTAATGTCCTCAAAGATCATCCATGTTGTCATATATTTCATGAATTCATTTCTTCTTACCACTGCAGAAATCCCATCGTGTGTAGACAGCACAATTTGTTTATCTGTTCATTAGATGATGGACACCTTGGTTGTTTCCAACTTTGGCAATCCTGAATAATGCTGCTATGACCATCGGTGTGAAGATGTCTGTTCCTGTCTCCACTCTCACTTCTTCTGGGTATATATCTAGTAATATTGCTGGGTCACATGGAAGTCTATAGTCAACTTCCTTAGGAACTGCCAAACAGTCCTCCACAGTGGCTGTACCACTCTATATTCCCACCAACAGTGAATAAGCATCCCCTCCAATATTTCCAATTTTATAACTTTTTAATAGCGGCCAGTCTAATGGTGTGAAATAATATCTCATTGTAGTTTTAATTTGCATTTCCCTAATCACTAGTGATGTTGAACACTTTTCCATGTGTTTCTTTGCCAGTTGTCTTTCTTCTTTGGACAATAGCCTTTTTTGTTCTTTTTTGTTTTTATTAATGACTTTTTATTAAAGATGTAGGTTTACAGAAATAGGGTGCATAAAACAAATAAAATACAGAGTTCCCATATACCACCCTATTATTAACATCTTGAATATATTTCTATTGATGGAAACATAAGCATATTTGAACATTTTTCCATGTGTTTCTTTGCCAGTTGTATATCTTCTTGGGACAATAGTCTTTTCAAGTCTTTTGTCCATTTTTTCCAGTAGGTAGTTTGTACAACTCAACAATAAAAATATGATCTCTTTATATATCATGGATATTAAACCATTATCAGATATTTAATTGCCATATATTTTTTCCCATTGAGTTGTCTGCCTTTTCATCTTTTTGACAAATTCCTTTGAGGTACAAAAGTGTTTAATTTTGAGGAGGTCTCATTTATCTATTTTCTCTTTTGTTACTCATGCGTTGGGTGTAAGGTTTAAAAAACTACCACCTACCACAAGATCTTGAATATATTTTCCTATATTTTCTTCTAGGAGTTTTATGGTTGTCATTTTGTATTTAAGTCTTTGATCTATTTTGAGTTAATTTTGTGTAAGATGTGAGACAGGAGTCCTCTTTCTTTTGGACATGGATATCCAATTCTCCCAGCACTTGGCGGCAGATGTGAGGGTCTATTTCTGAGTTCTCAATTCAATTCCATTGGCCAATTTGTATGTCTTTATGGCAGTACCACGTTATTTTTCACCACTGTCATTAAGTAATATGCTTTAGAGTCCTCCAACCTTGTTTTTCTTTTTTAATATATTTTGGCTATTTGGGCTCCCTTATCCTTCCAAATAAATTTGACAATTGGTTTTTCCATTTCTGCAAAAAAAGACTGTTGGAATTTGTGTTGGGATGCATTGAATCTGCAAATCAGTTGGATAGAATTGACATCTTAACGACATTTGGTCTTCCAATCCATGAATACAGGATGTCCTTCCATTTATTTAAGGGATTTTTGGTGTCTTTTAGCAATGACCTGTTTTCTGAATACAGGTCCTTTATGTCCGTGGTGAAGTTTATTACTAAATATTTGATTGATTGGTTGCTATTATAAATGGAATTTTTTAGGGCCGGCTAGATAGCTCAGTGGATAAGAGCGCCGGTATACCACATGGGAGGCCACGGGTTCGGTTCCTGGGGACCTCTCCGAGCAGGCAGACGGCCTTGAGAAAGGCAAGCTGCCATGGGCGGGGCAAAGCTGCCGTGGGCAAGGCAAAAAAAGCCACCACAGGCAGGGCGGAGCCCCCACGGGCATGGCAAAGTCACCCGTGAAACACAGAGCTGCCACCTGCGAAGCACGGAAGACAGGCAGCCCGCAAAACACAGAGCGGAGCTGCCTGTGAAAACGGAATGGAGCCACCCATGAATGGAGTGAGCCGCCTTCGCGGAGGGCTGACTCGGCGCATCGCCGCAAAGACTGGGGGAGACAAGAAGCAGACATAGAAAAACACAGAAGAATGGACACACAGCAAGAGCAAGCAGAAAGGGGAGGGGGGATATGTAACAAAAAATAAATAAATAAATAAATAAATAAATGGAATTTAAAAAATTTCCTCCTCAGTTTGCACATCAGTAGTGTATTGAAACTTGGATCCTGCCATTTTGCTGAATTTGTCTTTCAGTCTTAGTAGTTTTATTGTGGATGTTTCAGAGATTCAATATATAGGATCATATCATCAGTGAATACTGAAAGTTTTACTTCTTCCTTTCCTATGTGGGTGCCTTTTATTTCTTTATATAGCCTAATTGCTGTAGCTAGAACCTCTGTCACCATATTGAATAACAATCTTGACAGTGGGCATCCTTGTCTTGTTCCTGATCTCAGAGGGAAAGCTTTCAGCCTTTCACCATTGAGTGTACGGCTAGCTGTAGGTTTTTCATATACGCACTTTACCATATCAAGAAAGTTTCCTTCTATTCCTATTTTCTGGAGTGTTTTTGTCAAGAAAGGGTGCTGTATTTTGCCAAATGCCTTTTCTGCATCAATCGGCAACATCATGTGGTTTTTCTTCTCCAGTTTATCAATTGGGTTTGTTACACTAATTGACTTTCTTTTGTTGAACTACTACCTGGACAAAACCCACTTGATCATGTTCTATAATTCTTTTAAGGTGCTTTTGGGTTCTGCTTGCAAATATTTTGTTGAGGACTTTTGCATCATATTAATTAGATATGTTGGTCTGTACTTTTCTTTTCTTTTTTTTTTTTTGTATTATCTTTATCTGGTTTGCTATTAGGGTGATGTTGACTTCATAGAATGAGTTTGGTAGCATTCTTTCCTGTTCAATATTTTGGAAGATCTTGAATAAGATCAGTATTACATCTCCTTTGGATGACTGGTAGAATTCACCTGTGAAGCCATCTGGTCCTGGGGTTTTCATATTTGGGGGGCTTTTGATGACTGTTTCAATCTCTTCATTGGTTTGTGATTGGTTTGTTGAGGTCTTCTATTTCTTCTAGTGTCAGTGTAGGTGGTTCATGTGTTTCTAGGAACTGGTCCATCTCCTCTACATTGTACATCCTCTACATTGTTGAGTCTTTTGGCATGCAGAGGTTCATAGTATCCGCTGATGATCTCCCTTATTTCTGCGAGGTCAGTGGTAATGTCACCCCTCTCATTTCTGATTTTATGTATTTGCATCTTCTCTCTTTTTTTCTTTTTCAGTCTAGCTGTTTGTCGATTTTGTTAATCTTCCCAGAGAATGAACTTTCCATTTTGTTGATTCTCTCTATTGTTTGTTGTTGTCGTTCTCAATTTCATTTACTTCTGCTCTAATCCTTATTATTCTTTCCCTTGACTTTTTTGGGGATTAGTTTGCTGTTCCTTTTCTAGTTCCACGAGGTGTGCAGTTCTATCTACTATTTTAGCTTTTTCTTCTTTCTTAATGAAAACATTAAGGGCTATAAATTTCCCTCTAGGCACTGCCTTTGTGGTATCCCATAGGTTTTCATATGTTGTGCTCTCATTTTCCTTCATCTCAAGATATTTGCTGAGTTCTCTTGCAATTTCTTCTTTGACCCATTAATTTTGGTATGTTGTTTAATCCCCATATATTTATGAATTTTCCCTTTTTCATCTATTATTGATTTCCAGCATCATTCCATTATGATCAGAGAAATGTTTTGTATAATTTCAATCTTTTTAAATTTATTGAGACTTGTCTTGTAACCCAACATATGTTCTATCTTGGAGAAGGATCCATGAGCACTTGAAAAGAATGTATATCATGCTCTTTTGGGATACAGTGCTCTATAGATGTCTCTTAGGTCTAGTTCATTTATGATACTATTCAAGTTCTCTATTGATCCACTCTCAGATATTCTATCTAATATTGAGAGTGGTTTATTACAGTCTCCAACTATTATTGTAGAAACATCTATTTCTCTATTCATTTTTCCCAGTGTGTGCCTCATGTATCTTGCGGCACTCAAGTTAGGTGTATAAATATTTAATATAGTTATTTCTTCTTGCTTAATTGCCCCTTTTATTAATATCTAATGACCTTCTCCATTCTTTATAACAGTTTTGCATTTGAAGTCTATCTGTTCAATATTAGTATTGCTACTCCAACTCTTTTTTTTTTTTTTTTTACTATTTGCATGGGATATCTTTTTCCAGCATTCAACTTTTATCCTGGTTGTGTCTCTACATATGTATACAACATATAGTTGATTTATATATTTTTTGTCCATTCTATCAGTCTATGTATTTGCTTGGGGAATTGAAGCCATTAACATTCAATATTACTATTGTAAAGACATTACTTACACCATCCATTTTGTCCTTTGGCTTTCTGTTGCCATATCATTCTATTGTCTTTTTATCATTTAATTTACCCTTCTTAATAAACTTCATTTCTACAATATTCTGTAACACCTCACCTTTGCTTTTTTCCTTTCAGACTGCAGCACTCCCATTTGTATCTCTTGCAATTCTGGTCTTTTGGTGACCTATCCTATCAGTTTTTTATTTTTCTTTGAAGACTTTGAACTCACCCTCATTTTTGAAGGACAGTTTTGCTGGATATAGAATTCTTGGTTCACAGTTTTGCTCTTTCAATGCCTTAAATACATTTTACCACTTTCTTCTTGCCTCCATGGTTTCTGATGGAAAGTCAGCACTTAATCTTACCAAGTTTCCCTTGTATGTGAAGCTTTGCTCTTTTCTTATTGCTTTCAGAATTCTCTATCTCTGATATTTGTCATTCTGAATAGTAGGCGTCTCAGGTAGGCATATTTGGATTTATTCTGTGTGGGGTTTGTTGTCCTTCTTGGATATTGATATTTATGTCTTTCATAAAGGTTGGGAAGTTTTTGGTCATTATATCCTCAAATATTCTTTCTGCCCCTTTTCCATTCTGTTCTCCTTCAGGGACACCTATCAGGTGCATGTTTGTGTATTTCATGTCGTCGTTCAATTCCCTGAGACCCTGTTCTATTTTTTCCATTCTCTTCTCTTTCTGTTCTCCTCTCTTTTCCAGTTCATATGTACCATCTAAAAATCACTAATTCAGTCTTTGAGCAGGTCAAATCTGCTCTTATGTGCCTCTAACATATTTTAATCTTATCCATCATTTTTCTTTGTCTCCTCCACGTTGCGGCGAGGCACCGAGACCAGTCACTGCGCAGGTGGCTTTGCCCCGCTTGTGGGCAGCTTCTGCTTCCATTCACGGCTGGCTCTGCTTCAGTTCACGGGTGGCTGGCTGCACTCTGTTTGTGGGCAACCTGCCCTGCCCGTGGTGGCTTTGCCCTGTCCGCGGCAGCTTTTTGCCCTGCCCACGGCAGCTCTGCCCACGCATGGCGGCTTGCCTTTCTCAAGGCGGTCTGCCCCCTAGGAGAGGTCCCCGGGAACCTTATAAATATGTGGTATACTGGTGCCCTTATCCACTGGGCTATACAGCCGGCCCTCATCCATCATTTTTCATTCTCATACTCTTTTACTCTTCTTTGTAGGATTCCAAATTGTTCTTTATGCTCACCCAGTGTCTTCTTAATTACCTTTATCTCTTTAGTCATACTTTCTTTA
>PVKH010002932.1:0-25986 GCA_004027955.1 Chaetophractus vellerosus | reverse complement strand
ATAAAACCACCACACAAATAGAAGGTATTGTTCTTTTAAATTGGCACCTTGACTTTTCTACTTATGATGGCATGGTTGATACGGATGTAAAACCTATAGTCAGAAGCGCCAGAGCCAGTGGCTACAGAAAGTCACCACCTCATGACAGTATCCCCTGAAGAGGTTTCCCCTCTAAAGGGATTCCTTCAAGTTCATTCTGGGGCAACTCAACCAGGACAGTGCAAGCCCTTAAGATAAATGCGCTTAGGAGGAGGCCATGCCATTCTTGGCATCTTCCATAGGCCTCTGGGGATATCGTTAAAAACCAAACTCATGAAATAGGATTTTAATGAAGTTCAGAAAAGCGAGGGAGGTTCAGTGCCCACAGCCTTACAGCCCCAAGTTCAGTGATGAGTGCCGTCTCTCCAGGTACCTAACCGACAAGGCAGGACCAGATGTCAGAGACAGAGACACACAATAGGATATGCTGCCTCTTGAGGAAAAGTGGCTGAAGCTGGTTGGCAGAAGAGCCTATGGAAGTCGCTGCATCTGCTGCTCTGCCTAGCAGCAAAATCAGCAGGGTGGCTACAACTCCAGGGAGCCCCACTGCACACACCGCCATGGTCCTCATCTCCCCATGTCACAGGACAGAAGACAGGAAAGCCCCAAAAGCACTGTGCAAAGACAAAATAGTCTCCTTTTCTCCCTCGTATTTTTTAAGCATGTAAATTTTGCCACTGAGCAAGGAAAACACACACAAAGGCAAACATCCCATCCTCTACCCCCAGCCACCCAATGTCAAATTTGCCATTTCCCTGGGTTATAATTTACTGATTCCAGTCAACTCTCGGAAGCTCCCAGAATTAATTTTCCTGGGAAAGAAGGTTCTGGTCATCTCCTTTTTGCTCATGTCATTAATTCCACAGCAACATGGAATTTTTCAAGACAAGAGGATGAAAGGCTGGGGCCTAATTTGAGAAACTTTAAATTCTGGGCCATGAGCACCATTTACAGCAAGCACCTTCACAGCAGTGAGGCCTTCTCTTCCAGGAAAATACCTACTCAGTTTCTGTTTTACAGATTTGACCCACTGGGGTAAGTCAAATCAGAGAGGTGACTCGGCCAAGTCAGGGCCTGCAGAGTTGCTGCTATGGTGACTCCAAGTTGACTCTTCCCTGTGGGCCCTCACAGCCGTGAGGAGCAAAAGCCCCTGGATGGTACATGACTACAGAGAAGTGAGGAAATTCTTGCTTTACATGTCTTCAAAAATAAGAGTTTTCATCCCAGGAGAATCTATTTAAATATGTGCAACCACCTTCCCTCCCCACTGCCTCAACTCACAAAGGTGAGGGAACTAAATGATTTCTTGAGGTTCCTGTTAGCCTAGGAATTGTACAAACACTGATTCTGAAAAACAAGAATGGACATTTTACATTCAGGGGAAAAAGATGGCTGTTGAAATGCCTCCAAATTGGGCAAGGGGTCATCCTGGATCCATCTGTGCTTTTCTTTGAACATAGATGCTATGGGAAGACCAGGCGGCTAAAATGGCAATTCCAACACACATTTATTACGGTGCCTTCTAAAACAGCACATTGATAGGAGGCATTTTTCAAGGTATTAATGACATTTAGATTGATGACAAGTATACTTTGGAAAGAGGTGCAGTGATTTTTTTTTTCTTCTCTGAATTAGTTTCACTCCTTTCTCCTATAGTTAACAGATTTTTAAGGATCTGACATTGCCAAGTTCATTCTTTACATAAAAGGATCTTGTCAGCCTAATTTATTTTCCAGTCACTTGCTTCAGTTTTTATATGAACCATCCATACACCCTCGTCATTCATCAACTCCTCCAATGAACTGCTGTACCAGGGGCCACCTAGCTTCCAGGAGCATGCCTAACCATTTCCTTTCACCCAATAAAACAAATTATTTTTCCTTTAAAGTATTTAACATTTGAAAGGTCAGATTACCTTTGCATGAAATATTGAACACTACTTCTATTATTTCTCTAGGAAAAAAAAACACTGGGGATTTACAGAATACAAAATAGGAGTTATCAACACCCTGTTAAGCAAACACTGTAACCAAGTTAATTATATCTTGCTGTCTAATCCTCCTCCCTCTCTCTTACACTCCTTAATCCTATGGGCTTTTCTCTTGGATGTCTTAGTTCAACACAACGCTTTTCTATTTCTTTCATCCCTCCATCCCCTTTGCACTGGTCTCGATTATGATCTCGCTGGATAGAGATTGACTCATTCTGTTCTCTCTACACTCACATAATAAGCCTGAGGACCAAGTCGTTATTATGATGCACAACAAACAGGCTGATTTTTCTTGAACTAAATGGAGTGTCCTTGGGTGGAGGCGCTGATCCTCAAGGCCTGTGTATGGACAGAACAACAGATGCTCCCAAAACCCTAACAGCTACTACCTGTTCATGGATCATAAGCTTCTCTGAGGGTAATGCCATGATTCTTCTAAACCTGGGGTTCTTAACCAGGGGTCCACTGTGGAAAGATTTCAGGGGGTCTGTGAGCTTGAATTGAAAATTCAAAAACTCATTTTTCTTGTGAGGACATGTCGGTGTGGGTATGATATATTTATTAAATAATACACAGTATGGTGTGGCCTCAGTAAAGGGTCTGTGGTTTTCACTTGACTGGGAAAGGGGTCTGTGGAACAATAAAGGTTAAGAACCCCTGATCTAAATCTTTCATGGATTCATTCTAGAGAAGTGGCCTCCAACCCCAGTTATACACCAAAATTACCAGCGGAACTTTAAGAATGAAACAAGCCAGCAACGACAACAAAAAACATAGCTCAGAGGCTGGGGGTATTCCCCTAAAATTCCAGTTTGGTGGGGCCTGGGCTCCCAGGGAATTCTGACACACAGGCAGGCTGGAGAGCCACCCCTCCAGGACGGCCTGGGCCACATCAGGACTGTGCATTCAGATAATCTGCATGATGCTCTGTTTAGATTGACCTTTTATCATTCCTCCAGAACCCCACAGCACATCAAGGTTCAGCTCCCTCTCTCAGCTCGGCTCCAACGAATGTGACATGCGGAAAGCCAAAACTCCCTATTGCAAAACCTGCATATGGTAAGGACTCTAGATAACTCAAGCTCCACAGAGGAAGCATTCCAGGCCCTGGATCTACCTGTCTTTACAGCACTGAAGTTCAGCCGGACCTTTCCTGAGCTGCCTCACATGCAAGCTGGACCTCCCTCCTTTTGGGACTCTACAGGACCCAGATAAGATGTAGTTAATGGCAAAGAGCATAGCAGGTCAAGAGGAAAGGGACTTTCCCTATTTCTTCTCTTGGTCACCTCCCTCCCCAATGGGTCACCTGAGATCCTATTTTCTTACCCAGGTCCCAGGCCCTTAAGTGCACTTCAGCGTTTTTTGTTTGTTTGTTTGTTTGTTTAAGATTTATTTTACTTTTTATCCATTTTAACCTCCCTCCCGCACTCCCCCCATTTTTGCTGTTTTTGTGTCCATTCGCTGGCCAATTCCGTGTCTGTTTTCTGCCCTCTTGTCTCATCCTTCTCCTCCTGTCTTCACTGGGATATGATCCTGGGAACCTCTAATGTGGGAGAGAGGCATTCTGCCATGTACACCACCTTAGTTCCTGGTTTTTTGGTGCGTCTCGTCTTGGCTCTCCCCTGCGTCTCTCTCCTGTTACATCATCATCTTGCTGCGTAGTTTGGCGGTGCCTGGGAGCTCACTCATTCGCCTTTTATTTTACTGGGAGGTCGCGGGGATCGAACCCAGGTCCCTCTATATTGGAAACGGACATCCAACCATTTAAGCCACATCCGCCACTCCCCCCTTCAGCATTCTACATTCTTATTTAGAATGTTCTACTTTTTCTGTCTGCCATGTCTGTGTCTCTTAGAGGTGTTTTGAATTGTCTAACACTCAGTTGGTGCTATTCACACTGCTGCTTCCAAAAGTCCACCTTTCAGAGGCTTGTGTCCAAGTGTTCTTCCCTACAAATATTTTTTATTTTAAAGAGCTCTTCCATTAAACATAAAAATAAAGTCTCCTCTGCTGGTCCATGAATGGAAGATGGGACCTGGATAAAGCAATCATCAACTGATCTATTTTTTCCCCGTTGTGCGGGGAGCAAATTCATCATACTGACAAGAGGAGGGTAACCTACTGGAGCTGATGGTAAAGCCTGACTTCCCCTGAGCTACAAGAAACCATGTCAGGCTTTGTGGCAAGGGTGAGAGTACATATTAAAATTAGCAACTTATATCTGTGAGAGGAGGAAACGGCTGGCTCAGAAACAAACTGTGGGTCATAATTTAGAAAATATATTATCAAAATAACCCACAAAACTGCAATGTCATTTGTGCTAGTGCTTGCCTCCTTCAGTGGATGGAAAAACAAAATAAACCCATCATTTCCCAGTGGTGTTGGTGGTTCCCATTAAAGTAATGTGATGACTGGGTACCAAAAAGTGCATGGCAGGTCATCGGGGCTCTTTACACCGAGAGAGAGATCACTGATGATGATGATCTTTAGAAACTCAAAGAAGCAAATATGTTATTTAAGAGGAGCAGTCGGTGATAGTCCACAATGAGAGGGAAAGCCAGAAAGACAGACTGGCTAGAGCCAGGACAGGCTTTACAAATTCTGGTAACCCATATGACTATCCAGTAATCAATCAATACGCATCTGCAGCTGTTTTGCAGCTTGAATAATCAAGGAAGATATCTGACACAGTAGAAATCTCTGCTGTGAAACAAGAGAACAACACATAGCCAGCCCTCCATAGGCGCTTTTAAAAATAAATGAATGGAGAAAATCTTCGAGAAGTACAGTACAGTACAATATAGTCACAGACCACAAGAACTCTATGGCTCAAAAAGTGAAAAATAGCTTAATAAGCTCTTTAAGTAAGGCAGGACAAAACAGCAAGGCTAGAAGTAATGCAGTTATAATTGTGAAGCTTAAATTCATGTTGTTTTCTTAATAAATTCTCACTCTATCACTAAGGTGATTTAAGTACCCCAGCTTCTGGTATCCTGTCACTATCTCCTGCCAGCAGTTACGGGAGGCAATGTAACATGCAGCTATAATATCAGAGTGTGGTCTCTAATTTTCTCCATGAAACCAAGCCAGGGATGTTTAAAGAGTTGCCCGATTCAAATCTGTGTAGGAAAAAATGAAGATGGGCCTGGGGCAGGTCGTTGCTACTTGGAAGCAAGCACGCTCTTCAAGACATCTGCAGCAGAACTGAAGAGGAAGGCACGCAAGCCCTCCACCAAGCAGGGAGCATGTGAACACCAAAGAGAGAACGGCGACTTTTTTTTTTTTTTTTTTTGGAACATATTGTCTATTTTGGGGGACATGAGTAAAAAACGATATTAAAACAGGAATGGGGTTATAGTGTGTGAAAAAGTGACTAACATACACTAAGCTGCGATTAGTTCAAATTATGATAGCCCTAGGTGATGTTTTACTTCAATCAACAGATTATAAAATAAGGACATACATTAGAAAGACAGTTTAGAAGGTGGGAGAACACTGGTAGAGTGTGATTCGCCGTTGCCACCTATTTTGTTAACATGGTGACCAGGTTCCTC
This sequence comes from Chaetophractus vellerosus, assembly GCA_004027955.1. NCBI lineage: Eukaryota > Metazoa > Chordata > Mammalia > Cingulata > Chlamyphoridae > Chaetophractus > Chaetophractus vellerosus. The sequence continues at coordinate 20,403 of PVKH010002932.1, read as the reverse complement.
CTTATTGGAGAGCTACCATCAGGACAACTTTTTTTCACCCAGTATGAAAAATTGCAGGGGCTCCATCTGGGAAAGAAGAGTGCTGTGCAAGGCCTCTGACTGGATTGTCAGGAACCAGTGGGACCGAGTCTGGAAAAAATGTCCCAAAGCTTCAGGGAGGTTTGGGAACACTGGGGACGGTCTGCAGCCTGGCTGGGTATCTTCCTTAGCTGGAACCTGCTGGCATTTGGATTTAGATTTAGACATTCTTCCCCCAAATCAAGTGAGCACAGTTAAGGTAGATCTTATAGCTATGGATGCGTCTTGGTCTGGAGGGAAGCACACACGTATGTGTGTTAAAACCACGCTCTTTGTGGGAGGGTGAGCATACCTCATGTTTCAGCTAGAACCTGAGGGTAAGTTAAGGTGGCTCTTACTGGATGGAACATGGGTAATGTGGAATACGGAAATCTTTAATTTCATACATTTTTCATACAGACAGATAAAATTAAGGGACATGAATAAAAGGGGGGAAAGGGACAAAATGGGGCAAAGGGACAGGAAGAAATGTGGAATGCTTTGCCTTCCTGCATGCACAAAAATCAGGCTAAACAAGAAACCAGTGGGAATTGAACCCATCAAGACTAAGATTTCAGCGGGTGACTTTACTGTTCCTGCTTGCCCTGGTAAGAGCCCAATCTAGTACGATCTATGTAAAACTTGCAGATAAAGTAAACCGTGTGAGAGGCATCTCCACCTGGGGAGAGATACACAAGGAGGTCAAAGGGAGTACACACCAAAGAATGAGGTTATGAGAGAAGGAATGGCATTCCATAGAAACAGATTAGCTGAGGGCTGTATTTTTGAGAGCACCTGGGACCTGCAGACCTATTGTTTCTCCACTGACTTTGAATCCAGCGTAGCTAATAAATGATGGATCCATAGGTCCTGGCTGCTACACTGTTCTGCACACTGACGTGGCTGCCTGGAAGGGAGACTGGACTGGGAAACAGCAGTTGCTCATTTCCTTGGTGACCCAGGTCAGTTGTCTGGAGTCAGAGAATTGAGGCTCCTACCCCTTAGGCCACTCACCAGGCCCTCGGCATCCTGGGGGTAGGGGCGTTAGGCCTGCCCAGGGTGGTGAGCAGGAGCAGAAGAGGGAGTCGAGACTGTACTGCTGCGATATAACAGGACATTTACAGCCGTAGGCAGAGCAAGAAGTTTTGAAATGCCAGCATTTTGTTAAATATCCACCTTCCATTTTCCCAACACTGGGAATCCCTAGATTATGCTGTAGTAGACACATGTTATTGGAAATACTTCAAGTCTGAGAGAGAAAATATGAATTTGAGATATTACACTACTTTAGGGCATTATCACCAGACTCTGCATGAACCTTAAAATTGGGTCAGGGTTTGCAAACAGTCCCTTTACCAAACTGTCATGGGAAAATCCCCATAGAGGAAGGGCACACGGCAAAGTGGCCAGGGCAGTGGAGAGTCGTGGGGAAACAGGCACACACTCCTGCATGAAAGGCTTCCTTATCTTCTGTGGCTGTGTCCTCAAGTGCAGAGCACAAGGTCAAGTTTTAGAGGAGCAGCACCATAGCTCTCTGCTTGGATTCACTAAAGATGCCCCACTAATTATACTTCAGTTATCTCTACCCATTGAGAAGATAAAATCTGGAGATTTTTGTGTCCTAGGAGTAATTCTGAAAATTTCTGAAGCCAAGTCTTAAACTTCAGAAAAATAAACAGCTATTTAAAGATATACTCATTAAAAAAAGAAAAAGTAATGAATTCAACTTACCTTTCTACTACCTCACCAAAGACATGAGAACAAGTATTTTCAGGAAAGGTCTCGTCATGGATGTCCATCACCCGCCCCAGCCCCACCCAGAGAGCAGGACTCAGGGGAGTTGACCAAGGGGAAGCAGTTTTTAAAGCAAATTTCCAAAGGCTGTTCTTCAGAAGAAACCTTGCCCGTTTAGCACTGGTACATCTCTTAATCCTTTCTTTCGAAAGAACAGCCCGTTTCTCCTGCCCATTGCCCTCCACCTTATAAAAGCAGATGAGCAGCAGATAAATAAGGTAGGGGCTGTACCCCCAGCTAAGCTTCATTAGTGAGACAGCAGCAGGTGGCTCTTATTAATGGGCTGGCTTTGGGTTCTCTCCATAACAAGAACAAAAGGAGGCCCGACTGGTGCCTATAAAATCAGATAGCGTCCTTGACTGTCCGGCTTCCATTAAAAAAATTTTTGTTTTTAAAGCAACAGCCCTTAAACCAAAGTGTCTGGTAACTGGTAAAATTACTTTGACATGGATTCCAAGAGCTGTCCCACTAGAGGAGACAATTGGAGATTAACAATTTCAAGAATCAGGACAGTTTTAACAACAGCAGCGAGAATGATAACCAACAGAGTTGCCAATTTTACATTTTGCCCCGGGAAGAGCAACAAAGAAAGAAAGAAAGGAAAACAAGCTGTTACCTATTATCACTGTCATTTCCAAAAAGAAAATAAACCATCTTTATAACCATTAAACTCTTAAAATAGTAAGATGGATATAATCTCAGAAAAAAGGCAGACTTTTCTATTTATAAAGCTAGCTTAATAAAACAATTCTGACAATGTCTTTCTTTTCCTCATTTTCCTACCGACTTGCAAATCCTTTATCATGGTCCAGGGACAGGTGTTTGGGGACCACTAATTTAGTTCAAAGCCCACATTTTGAGAGAACAAGATCTAGAAAGTGGCAGAAAGAAGGCCAGAACGTCCAGCCCCTTCCAGCCTGGCGCTTTCCTCCCTCACAGCAGAGCAACAGCTTGGGGGCAAGGGCAGCACCTTCCCCACCCCCACCTCAACCTAGGTATTAGCCACAGGTGATAGAAGCAGCCTGCCTTCAGCTGTCCTCTTCTTACTTACAGGAGGCCACTGGAGCCCCACAGGTCCCCTCCTAAATCTTCTTGTTTTTATTCCTGCCTTCTTTCCATTGATGCCATTCCATCATTCCAGATCCTTCTATTCTAAAATCCAACAGCAGTAACCAGAGGGTTGAGGAATTGGTCATTGGGTTTTTACCCAGGCGAGGATTAAATACCACTGAGATCAGGGTTTCTCTAGCACCAAGTTAACTCCCCCCCACCCCAGAATATCCAAATAGGGTCTTTCATTAAACTTTTATGAAATGGAAATAAGTTGGAATTTTCTCTAGTACTTTGAATTCTCTCCTCAAATGTATAATTTAAACCTGGTGGCTATTAAAAGTAAGTTACATGATCAAAAGAGTCTAATCAATAAGCCTAATGAAGGGTTTCTAATCTCCCAAGATTTCTTGAACTATAGATACTATTTTTCATTAAAAGGTAAGCAAGTGTCTTCAAACAAGAGGCTTTCCCTAAATCCAAATGTCTTAGGATTGAAGCATGTTCCTAGAAATGCAGCTGAAATACATTATTACAACCCCATCTCTACCCCTGCCCCTACAATTAAACGGTTATTTCTCACCCAAAAAAATTTCAGCAAAATCTCTCATCAAAGCATCCTTCTTAAGAATATAAGTAACTACATATTATGTGCTAGAGAAAGTTTACACTCCCCGATCCTTCCTCACACTTTTATGAAAATCTTTAAACAAATTTAAAGAACGATCTTTAAGATTTTTGCAATTAAAACTAATTTAAAAATAGTCTAGCCATGGGGAAGAAGCTCAAGCTTTCTAAAATGACTGAAATCATGACAAAACTATTCCAACAGAGCATTCAGATGTCCACAACAAGAATGAAAAGAATCCAGGGTTTGGGTAACATTAGCAAAGCTAAGTGTTACCACATTTGCAAAACACCAACCACAGCCACAATCACACAGACACATTGATTTTAAACATGAGGCGCTGACTTCCAAATGAGCCAATTTCACCCAAGAAAATGCAACTCCACTAAAGCTGAAGCTCTATATTCAAAAAGTGGAGGATTTGATAGAGTCTGGAGCTTTAAACACTAATTCTGTGGATTCTTTCACTTGACAATGCTTCTATTCAGCATATGAAGAAATGTAAAAAGCTAGTTAACCTTAACAATTATTCTGAACTGTTGAAATTGTCACTGGATTCTTCTGCTGTTTCACATAGGGGACAAGGCCTGAGAACAGGACAATACTGAACTAGCTTTTTTCATTTTTATTATGAACTCCAGACTTTTATGGCAGATCAGAGGTGGAGTTGCATAATAGGACTGACGTGGTCTAGCTTGGATTAGGCAAGGCTGCACACTTCTGTCATGTCACCATTTGAGACTTATGTCCTGCTATGTCCTCAGGCCATCTAGAACATATTCTGAGGAAAAGAGAGACTTTAAAAACAATTTTCAGTGTCTTGAAGGGAAAAAAAAAATGAGTCCACAGGCAAGTGATTTTCCTAATTACAGAGCAGTGGTTTAACAAGCTGCTTTGCTATGAGTTTCCAAGTGTGCAGCCACCTCTAATTCCACAAGATTGAAGTGTGAGGAGCAGTGGTGGTTTTTAAATTGCAGAGGCACAAAGAATGGAAATTGCCCTGAACACTCACAAGTGAAAGGCCCAGTTCATTACAAATACAGCTGGAATCAGTTGTCCATGCAAAGTACATGTATATTAAAGGAGTGAAAAACATACCCATTCGGAGAGGTCACTGAGCTAGCAAAGTCAAGAACAAAACAGTAAATGGATATTTTAGTGTGCACAGGTCTTGCTGAAAGCTTTCAACTAATTTAAGGAATCTACTGATGTTTACTACAGAGAAAAAAAAAAAAAAACAGTGAGAATGAAGGGTGTGGATTTCCTACCCGGTGAATATTTTGTTATTTTAGCTAGAAGTTGGCAGTGGCATTAGACTTGAAAGTTTGTTTTTATTTTTCAGTATAGTGCTGAGATCATCAAGAAACTGTCAAGTAAGCAACATGCTATAGCCTAAATTTGGTTGCAGCACTTTCTCATAATTACATTTATACAAGAAAATCCACCTAAGGAAAATGGTCAGTACCCATGTCAGGCAATTTGGGATTTCTTTTTTTCTTAGAAATACTGCAAATAATTAATTAGATTTTTATTATACAAAAGACCTTTCTTACTACAAGGTCTTTGGGATGGCATATTTTATCTAAAAACTATGTCATCGAAAGGCCACTGCAATATTTGAATGTGGTTAAAAGGTTAAAAGGGGGAAATTTTAGACCGTATATATGTTATCAGAATAAATTTGTTTTTTTTAAAAAACCATAGAACTGTACAATACAGTGAACCCTAATGTAAACTAGGGAACTATAGATGATAGTATAATTTAAAAAATATTGTTTCATTAATTGTAACAAAGGTACCACACTAATGCAAAATCTTAAGAAAGCTGTGTGTGTGTGAGGAGGTACATATAATATGGGAACTCTATTTTCTATGTAATTTTTCTGTATACCTACAACTTCTCTGAAAAAAAAAAAGCCAATGCAAAAATGCATTTTAAACATGAGTTTATTTGCACACATTTTCATAAATACCAACTTCTCAGAGAAACCTTAAAATACATTATAACAGCATGAAAACTTAAAATCATGGCATAGGATGAGAAAGAACAGTGAGGAAGGGGAAACAACATGGGACTAGGAAAAATATATTAAATGACCATTTGGCCTATGAAGAAACACATTAAAAACTTTTATTTGGAGGTCTCTCATTATTTAATTTCTCAAAATAATCTATCTGGCTCTTTGAGAAAAGAATCCTGTCAAAACTATGGAATATATCCCATATTCTTCCACAAGAAAATTTACAGAAGGGGAATCATGCCTCAAAATATTAACTTGACATAGTGAACACTTAGTGCTTTGGGGTGTGGGATCCACGTTGGAAATTTCTTGTCTCTGCTCACACCAAAGCAGAAAGAGAATAAGTCTATTCATTCTACCTAAAAATATGGATAGCCGATATCAAGAATAATGGCTCACATGAACCGACTAAAATTTCCACAGCAAATCAGTGATGGCAACAGCCAGTAGGTCACATCAGAGGAAGTGAGGTGGTGACACTTTTCCATTTTAACTTGATGTTTTACAACCATCACAGACAGGAGAAAGTGCTTTTGCATCTAAATGATGCCATCATTTAGAGATGGGGAAACCAAAGCCCAGAGACTGTAAGAGATGTGCCCAAGGTCAGATCACCAGGTAGTGGCAGAGCTAGGACTAAGTCTAAACCTGATTCCCAGCTTCCTCACAAAAACAGGCTGCCTCCTATGAGCAAACCTGTAAAGTAAACTCTCACACAGGGCAGATTTAAAGAGTAATTTTTGACATATTAAACCATACAGAGCTTTTGCGAATCAGGGCAGTTTTACTGAATGGATTTGGTTATTGTTACTACGAAATATATCCACGTGTGGATGATAAGACATAGATTGAAAAAGGAGAGTGAAGCATCCAAATTCAGAACACTTCTCTCCCTTTCAAAAGAAAGCAGGGTTAAGTCAAGCAAGCTGAGAATTTCATTCAATGGCATCCCACTCTTACCGGTTAGACAATAGCAGACATAATGGTTCCAAGATGAACAACTTGAAAGACACTGGCACCGGGCTGGGGAGGTTTCGGGTAAGGGGACGAGGGAGGTATTGGAGAGCTTGAGACAGTGGTTTTTTTTGCCAACTAGTACGAAGGAATTCAGAATTTTAACACCGAGTAAGGCTAACCTGGTGCATCCTGGCTTTTTCTAACATGAAATGTTTGTTTTCTCACAGGACACTGTTACCCAAGTCCCTTTCAGCAAAGGTGTGGCACTCAGGCCTGCTCCATTCACAGTCCCCACTGCAGCCAGAAGCCTGGGCTCTCCTCACACTAAATTCTGAGCAATGGCCAGCACCTTGGAATATTCGCGTTCCCTCTGGTGGAGGCTGGTGGGAATGGGTGTCCCGACAAGGTTCCCATTGTCCTCACTGAGGACCACATTGTTGGAGTCGAACCTGGGAGTCATCCGTGCACCAGGAATGCAATGCCCCCAAATTGCCCGTGTCCTAGCTATACTGTCTCCAGGACGTTGATGAGTGTATGGGCAGGGCCTGAGGCTTACATGACCATATGAGCAGATGTGACTTCATACATTTTCTCCAAAGGAAAACATATGTACTATTCTGAAAGTATAATGCTTATTGTTAGACTTGCTCTATTAAATGATTTAACTATCTTTAAAAATGTAAATGAGTATGCAGTTATTTAGATTTATGTATATTCCCTCCATCAGTCTTGGCCCCCCCTCCCCAACAAAATCAATTCTCATCCTGGCATTTTCTGACAACTGCAGGGAAGGTGAAAAGCTCAGACTGACAGGCTAAGACTGGATGATGGGGGCACCCCTTCTCTTCAATGATAAAGAAATGATGGTGGGAACTCAGGGACCCAGGAAGATAGAGGAAATGATCCCATTTGCTTTCTTCATGCTAGATGGGTTTGCAAAGACCTTCAAATCTGGGCACAGTCAGAGCTCAGACATCAGAGGAGGGACTTCAAATTCCCTTCATCAGTGTCTGTTTTGATGTGTTGAGCACCTTAACAGTGTTCAGGGTAGATGTGTCTTTAGCAGATTTTTTTAGTTATGGTTGTCACCTTTCTGTGACTGGATTTTCTGTGACTTTTACAAGGTGGGTGAATGTCTGAACGTGGATGCAAGTTAAATATCTCATGACATGTACTTGAATGACCATTGCAAGGGAGAAAAGAGCATTAATATAAGATTACGCTTCACTGGCCATTTGCAAGGTCACGCTATGCCAGGAGACATCCCCTGACATCTTGGCAGGCATGGGCACATCATCCTCTGGAAACAGTAACACATGACAAATGCACCACGCCACACACACACATTTCTCTAGCAACTGTGCTGTATGTGTTCTCCACTCTAAAGGCAAGGGCAAATGGAAGGAGTCTGAAGCTCCTTTTAGAGTTAATGAGATTATCATCTAAGTAATACAGGGAAGAAAAGAACCTCTCACTGAGGATATCTGTGATAAAAGTTCTTGCAGAAATAAAATCTTTCCAGGTCACATTTCCCAATCAAGATTAGAAGGCTGTGTCCTGGCATTCCAGATATTTTAACATTGAAACTCAAGCATAATCTTATGTTTTCTGGCAACCACAACTTCAGTTCATTTTATGTGAATATTTCATCTCCCTTTTTAGTTGTAAAGGTCTGAAGATGATCAAGTTAACTTATAGAGAACAACCAGAGTCCTTTTCATTTTTAGAAGCAGTGTGCCAGTTCACTTCAAAACCCATTCGGAGTTATGTAGTCCTAGATTTAACATAACCCTGGCCATATAGCACAGAGCTCTCCTTCCTCCGAGGGAGTTGGAATATGCCTGAAGGATCCATGACTGGAGGAAATGGACCAGAGATAAAGAAAGGGAGCAATATTCATTGCTGCATCCACAGGCACTTGTTAAATTTTCATCATTTTGAAGATGTGGAAAGTAAATTACAGAAAGGAGAAATAATTTGCCCCAGAGGTCAACTACCTAGTGAGCAATAGAGCCTGACTGAAAAATCATCTGTCTTCCTCCAAAGACTGAGCTATTCTCAGTACAAATGCTGCTTTCTCTAAACTTGAAGTCATTTCTATAGGATGATGGGAATTGAGGGCTCAGAGGGAAGTGGTGACATCTTTCTTAGCCCCATGGCCTGCTGATGGTTGCTGGGCATTCCATTTACCACATATCTCTTGGAAAGTCTAGTCAATCAAAAATGTAAAAATACTTTAATATTTGGATGTGAGGATTTTACTTTAAGCTCCAGCTGTTTAATTGGCCACAGTGCCAAACATCTGCACCTTGGTAATTTTCCCCAGATGAAACTCAGGGTTAGATCAGAGGGAAAGTAGTCCAATGATGAGCTTATCTAGGGTAGGCTCTATGAGAGGCACCAAAATATTCTCTGCCTCAGGTCCTCCTGATCAATTTATTCCCTTTTCAAAATAAAGCTGGCTCCTACCTACTACTAGCTATGGCTAAGGACATTTCAAGAATGAAAAACTCTGCTGCTAAACGTGGCTGGACACTTTTGTTTTCTTTGTTAGCACAAGAAATTGCTGCAGAATTGTAAATCCTTTCCAAAACACTTCTGTACATTCATCACATGAATGAACATTGAAGTCATTTTTTTAAAAAAATGAAATGTCTAGTTGCTGCACAACAGTGAGCAGACACACCATGTAAGGACCAATTTATGACTAGAAGGAAAAATTACACTCTTCAAAGCCTCCTGTTTGGTGGCAGTTGTGATCATTAGTGAAAGTAATATCTATTTAAAAGCAGTATATGCCTATTTCCAAATGGAATGGAATGGCATGCAAAAGAGGTGACAGCTCATTCAAACATCTCCAGGCTCTCCAGAGAATCATTATGATCCATCATGTTAACTCACTTTCTTCTTTATTTTTCTTCTTTTTCTTTTTCTTCCCTGCTGAATGCTATCTTTTAAAATCAAATTCAGTATCGATAATAAATGTGTACTGCCATTACTTCAGAAACTCTAAATAATCAGACTCAAGAGGTTATATATAATTAGTATTTCTCATACTAAAGACTGAGAGCCCAGACAGAATTGTGAGAGCGTTAGAAAGGGGTTATAGTGACTGAAGCTGTTGTCCAAGGAACAGTGGAATCAGGAAGGAATAGTAAAATAATAATAAATTTAAAAGAGTACCATCTCCCATCTGTACTCCACCTCTCTCTTCAAATTCCTTCCTTCTAGCTCCAAGATCTCTGTGAATAACTATAACACCACCACCACCAATAATAAGTCCAGATGGAGATTATCTCTCAGATCTCTCTTTTCTTTTTTTGGTAAAATAGGACAGAAAGACAATATGATATATGGGAAGTTTCAAAGTCTGACCCAACATGGTGATGATTATTATCCAATGAATACAGTATCATGGATCATTTATTTTGGACTCTCGTTTTCAAAAAGAGTGGATTCCACAAGAAGATTTAATTTATTGGCTTTAAAATAGTGTAAATTAAAGATGTCCCCTGAAGCATATAACTAGATTAAGTAAACTGCAATTACATGACTGGTATTTAAGGTAGGTCTTATTCATATGTTTCAAAAGCAAAAGTTCCATTTTACTAAGTTGGTCTTTCCATTTCATTTGGAAGATCAATTATTACTTATTCTTCTTTAAGACAAAGTTAAAAATACTATTTAAGTTCTGGACAATAAAGAAAAAGGATTATAATCAGAACTTTTGAATTTGCTTTCTCTTTGACAGGACTCCTCAAGCTAAATGATAAAGAAAAAGAAGTTCTTTGAAATATACTTTTTGAACAAAACAGGATAAAAGAATGCCTAAGAGATGACTCTCCAGTTATCCTCCCAATTTCTATTCTGGTGCCATCAGTCTAACTAATCTTGTTTGACACTGAAAGCAGTGCTATTTCAAATTAACCATGTCCCCCCTTATCAAGATTTCTATAATGATGAGTCATTAGTCTTGAAGAAAGGATGATCAATATTAAAAAATGTATACCACTGAATTGAAAGTATTTGAGGGTGTGTGCCTACAGGGTAAAGCCTGGGGTAATGAGGTCAGTGCAAGGGAGAAGTGAACACAGACTTAAGTAAACATCAAACAAAGGAACAAAAATCTCACCTGGGTTAAGGCTCTAAGGATCAAAGTAAAGATATTCTCCGGTGGCTGACTAAAGCATGTTGTTCTAAACCAAAAGAGTGAAGATTCACAAACGTTTGGTGTTACGGACACTAGAGATCTAATTAAACTGCCTAATTTTTTAGATCAAGAGATTAGAAGACTTGCCTAAAATCACATTAGGAGTTGGAAGATAAATGTAAATATTGGTTCTTTTTGAGTCTATGGCCATTGTCTCTTCTACCACAAAAGAGACACATCTGCATAATGTATGGGTTCATTCAAGTCAAGTAAGAACATTATGACAGCTGAGTGAAAAAATGGGAAGTGGGGATAAATATGCAAGAAAGCAAAAACAGGAGGCTGTTGCAGTAATTCAGAAGATAAAGGAAAGTCATCTAACAGTATCTGTGGGGGATGGAGAGAAGTGGTTGGATTTGTGATTTTCAGGCAGTAGAATAAAGTACTTGGAAATGGATGTGGGTCCTTAGGGAAAGGCGAGAGTCAGGGATAATTCTGAAGGGTCTGGCCAGAGTCTGGCTTGGGAGACCTGACTGTAGATATGTAGCATCGACCCTCAGTTAAACATTTAGGGACCATTTTAATAACAATAGGAACTGAAGACAGCTCTGTATTTGCTCATCATGAGTGAAACTGAGGAGTTCTAAGCACATGCCAAAGATTGAATTCTGTATGAAATCGACTCCAAACTGCTATAACAAGGTTTTGTTTCATTAAGGCAGTCAGAATTCCCCGCAGAGATTTCCTCAAGAGAGAACCTGCCAAGCAGGCACCCTTAATTTCAAAGCCTTATCAGGCTGTTCACATTTCCTGGAGGATTAGAGGGTTGCAGAAGGGAAGAAGGGTGGGGCTGCTTAGGCAATATCAATCGTGGCCTCTTCTATTTTCTGGTGGAAGCTGGTTAATCCAAAGGAATCGGGATTATGGTTGCCAAGGAAGAGGGATCTAAACCCAGGGAGAAAGATGTACTACCTCAAGGGTTCTAAGGTTTTCCAGTTCAAAACTGAAGTAATGAAATATAGTGTGCTTTGGGACTGTGGTGTCCCCCAATCCCCACCTAGGACAAAATTCAGGTACTCACCCCTTCGCCGCCATTTTCACCCGTGTTGGCAAGCATTTCCTGCAGGGCTCTGACAGAGAGAGACTGTTCCAACACGAAATTGCAGACGCAGAGATCTGGAGGAACATACTGTGGAAATAAAGCCAGAATGAGGATACCTACTCATATCAGTCAGGGATAAGTCATGCAAACAAACCAACCAACCAAAAAAAAAAAAAAAAATCTCAAGGGCAAAGAGGCTTTGAATCAAAATAAAAGCTGGATGGATGAATAGGAATGTAAAAAGTGGGTTTCCCTTTTTCAAGTTGATAGGTTTAAGCTGCATTCTGAAGGAATGGAAAAGAAAAGCCCCAAGTTTAAAGAATACCATGATGTCAAGATCAACTTGAGTGAGGGTTGATGACATGCATGGGAAAAGAACACACACAACAAGCTTGCTGAAGAAGGGAAAGGAAGGGCAGGCTGACCTACACAGATGTCTGGGTGGGACCAAAGGAAGAAAATCACTGGGATGTCATCCACAACAATTTGTAAGAGGGGAGTAGACAGACCAGAAAGAGGCTCTAGATAACAGTGACCAGGATAGGGAAGTCATTTACTCATTAAGAAAACCTGTATACCACCCTGTAGAAAGAGGCAATAGAAGGGTTTAAGAGCTATTTAAATAGAGTAAGCAAGGAAATGCCTGGAACTTTAAGAATTGATGATCCTCTACGGCAATCATTCTTATCTATTACATGCTCAGTTAGCACTTTGAAATCCATGACTTTTCTGGAACATTTTTTAACAGTTAAAGACAGCCTTCTCTGCCTCCTGACTACAATAATAGCTAATACTCATTAAGCACTCTTTCTGTGCCAGGAACTACTCTAAGTGCTCTGCAGGTATTAACTCATTTAATTTCAGAACAACCCTATAGGATAGGGCCTATTATTATCCCAGTTTATGGCCAAGGAAATTAAGGTACAGGGAAGTTATGTAAACTTCTGAAGGTCTTGGCTTATATTTGGTTGAGTCAGGATTCAAATCTAGTCTGTCTAGATTCAAATCAAATTCAGTCTGTCTCCAAAGTCCATGCATTTAACATGCATTAAAAAACAAGAGAGGGGCCGGCTATATAGCCCAGTTGGTAGGGTGCCGGTTTACCACATGGGAGGTCCTGGGTTAACGGGCAGACCGCCTCGAGAAGGCAAGCCAACGCGGGCGGGGCACACCCCTGTGGGCGGGGCACACTGCCGCAGGCAAAGGCAAGCCCTCGCAAGCAAGAGCAAGCCCCTGTGAGCAGGTGGGCTGCTGCGCCAGTGAGCTGACTCAGCAGGTCGCCCCAGCGGGGGAAACAAGCAGACACAGGGGAAACAAGCAGACACAGAGGAACGCAGAGAAAAAATGAACACAGCAAGAATAAGCAAAGAGGGGGGAGATGTATAATTAAAAAAAAAAAACGAAAGAATTTTTTTTACAAATAGAACATTTTTGATCAGCAAATGTTTAAGTATTGCATTAATGTAAAACATGGTGCTTGGTATTGCAAAAGATATGGAGAAAAACAAAATATAATCATTGCTCTTCAGGAGCTTCCAATCCAGTTTCATGACACATCGTTTTCCTCGGGAATGCTCCCGTTGTATTCCAAGCTTTTGTTTCTTATATACTATTGGCAGAACATTAACACCATGAGAATAACAGGAGTGAAGAATGAGGGCCAGAAGTCACTGACAGATGTGTCTAACACTCCAGGACAGGTGAAGCTGTTTCCATGGAGCTCCAACTGAAAAGCAAATCTTCTACAGAGGCACAGATGACTTCTATGACATCAGCATTTTCTTTTTAAAAATAAAGGTGGTGGAATTGGTGATCTTTCAGGTTCCATTAATTCCCAAGTGTTTGTACATTTTCATCCACCTTCTCAACTTCAATATTCTCAAAAATAAGATGAGGTGCTACCTGCTGGACCTACCTGCTTTAAGGCAGACAATTTCCCCTTATGAAAAGTTTTAGACCCTGGTATTAGTTTCTCAGATGCTAAAAAAGAAATATCATCCAATGGGTTGGCTTAACCACAGGAATCAATGGGCTCACAGTTTCAGAGCCTAGAAGGCTTGCTTCCTCCTGGGGTCAGTATCTTCTGGCTGACTGGCAGTCTTTGGGGTTCCTTGGCTTTTCTATCACATAGGCAATGCACATGGCGGCATCTTCCCCTTTCTCTTCCAGGTTCCACTGACTTCCAGTTTCTTACTTCTCCCATGGCTTCTCTCTCTCTATGTCCAATTCCCTTTGTTTATAAGGACTTCAGCCATATTGGACTAAGGCCCACCCTGATTCATTTGAGCACACCTTAACTAATAACATCTTTAAAGGAATTATTTACAAATGGGTTCACACCCACAGGACCAGGGGTTGGGACCTGAACATGCCTTTTGTGAGGGACATGATTCAATCCCCAATAACCCTTAACCCAGGAACTGATGATCCTATCCCTAAAGTCTACTTGCCTATGGATGACTTACGTTGTGAGTACTTTTCTACTAAGAGTTTGAGTACCTTTCTACCTAAATGGATTTCTACTCAGGGTGTCTATGGTCAGCAGACCTAAAAACCTAGTTTGCCTAGAAGCCTGGCATTACAGGAATTTGCCCAGCTCTCTTTATGAAAATAATTTAAAGGAGAAGAGACTGTAAAATGAGGAGACTATGTGTAGCCTTTAGTTTATAGGTTTTCTTGCTTTGTGTTCAAAGCCCATTCCAGCTGCAGGTAATGACTTATTTGTATGGGGCTTGAAAAAATAGGCAGCTGGTAATGAAGGGCAGAGTTTCACACTAAGTGTTTTTAGAGTATGTATAGCATCATTATAAGTGGCACACAATTATATGATAAAACATTTCCCTAAAGATTTTAGGCTGTAAACATATATCCTCCAACTCAGTCTCCCAAATTATGATACCATTATACCACTTCAGATGATTTTGCAGAGATTTTTCCACTACTCCTAACTTAGTCCAGATCTCATGTTCCCTGGAATAGGGAACATAAAAGCCAGGGTTTAATCTTTTCCTCCTTCTCCAATTTATTGGAGCAGGTGATTTGGGTATTTTCTGTTCAAGAATATCTGCAAAGTTATGGTTGGTGCTTTAAAGGGTGCATTTGGGCTCATCAATTGAATGTTCTCAACATTTGTGCCCACCTTTACCATAACCCTATTTAGCCTATTCTCTTTAAGGTAGAAATCTTCGCAGCTCCAGAGATCCTGCCCCTGCGTGGAGTTGTGTTATTCTAAGTCAGATTTCTTTCCTCTCTGTGTCTAGTTTGCTAGAGAGGAGTCAGGAAATCGGTCACTGCCATCCATCCACCCTGATGGGGTACCCCAGTAGCACAGACACTAGGCACGTTAAAACTATATTTGTCCCTTCTCTCTAGGTACTAAAAGCCCCAAGGTGGTCAAGATTTAATTACTGGTATAAATGGGTGCACTTAAACAGGGAGATAGAAGGCATGGGGAGAAGGCAATTCGAATGTGAACATTAAATCTGTCACTGGTTTATGTAGTTTCTTTCCAGGATAGTTTCTTTAATTCTGGTGTGTGGTCCCTGTCTGAACTTTCTATACTTGGAGCTAAGGACAAGCCAAACCAGTCGCATACAAAACAATGTGTGGGCAGTGGCAAGGGAGGGAACAAGGCAACAGGAATATTTGGAGAAAAACAAAATGCATCCAGCAACTTGTGACATGAACGGAGCGCAGAGCACAGAGCCATCTGACCTGCTATGCCAGCTGCCATCCTTAATTAAACTCCAAACAGGCCTGAGATCCCACTTCCACACTTCCTAAGAATGAATAAAGGCCACTCGTCCATCAAAGCTAATTTGTTTGCCACCGTGAGAGTCCCTCAGGAGGCCAGCTCATTGTTCCTGTGCTCTGAAGCCTGTGCCTCTGTCACTCTGCCTGGCAGGCAAGGGGCATGTGTTTGATGATTCTCAGCATGGAGAGAAGGGCTCTGTTGACATCTGGTCTAAAATGGCTCCTCAATCTCCCCAGCACTGTCCTTTGCCTAGAGAAGCACTATGTTTCCAAATGTCCTACAGAAAACCTTGAGATGGCAGGACCCTGGAAAAGTCAGGAGCTAGGTATTCATTTAGCCCCACTAGGTGGAAAATAGTGGGGTGGAAGACTTATGAGTCTTCCATCTCCATAACTCTACACAATACCTTCTTCACTGCACTAAAAGTATTTTTCTGAGGCTTCCTAAATCCAAGATGGTGGGCATTTCATGCTCCTATAATTGTAGGTATTTAGCAATTCCTATTTAATACCTACAATGTGCACCTGGCACTGCACTAGTTTGTACTTGCTAAGCCCTTGGGGAAGTAAAGTGGGTAGTTAGCTAAAAGGAGGATTGTTGATGCTCATCAATTACAGCATTAAACATAGTCTGGCTTATATAGTTCTTCAAGCACTGAATTCTGTCTGTCTCACTAGACTGTGGATTCCTTGAAAAATTTGTGTCTTATTCTACTTTTGGTATACCCAGTGCACAGAACAGCGAGTGCCCTGTCAAGGAGTTTGTACTTCATCTTCAGAGCAATAGAGTGCCATCGGAGGATTTGAAACTGAAAGTGATGTAATCAAATTTGCATCTTTGAAAGATCATTCCAGCTGGAGTGCGGAAAGTAGATTAAAAGGAGCTAGACCAAGGCAGAGAGACAAATTAGGAGGTTGTTGTAATAAACTGGGTAAGAAGTGAAGGTGATCTGAATTAAAGTAATGGCAGTGGGAATGGAGATAAGGGAATATATTTGAAAATTTTTGAGAAGTTAGGAGAGAGAGGACCTGGTGATGAATTGGATGTGTGAGATGATGGAGGAGGAGTAGATGCCCACTGTTTCTACTGCATGGGTCTGGGTGCAGAAAGGATAAGACTCAGGAAGAATAAGCCACACCTATAAGAAAGATCATGTAGAGAGCAAGAGCAATTCCACTTGGCATCACCCACTGGAGTCTCCCATTTGGACCAGTAGGAAGGTGACTGGAGAGTGGAGAACTTTCTGCGACTATATATCCCTGCAGAGGACAGCAGGGGCTCATCAGGGAGCAGGGGAACCTGGGAGACAGACACATATTCTCCACAGAGGGAGACTTCCTGGAGACCTGGCAGCCAAAGAGCCCAATTAACCTCACTTTCCTTTCCCATGTCCATCAACCAATCAGCCAGTATTTAGAAAACATAGTCAGTATGCACTCAGTACTGTGCTAGTTGCTGTGAGAACAAAGAAGAAAAATAAGGCATGGTTTCTATCCTTTAATGAACTTATAATCTATTTAGAGAGAGAGCTCTACTGTGCATGAGACTATATGAAAGAATGCAAAAGAGTACCTTCAATGCTACATTGAGGGTTATGGGCCGTAAGTGCTGTAGGACCCAGAGCCCTTTCAGGGACATGGTTAGGGAAGGCTGCCCCTGGCAGGAACATGGCCTGGAGGGATGAAGAGGATTTATGTAGATAAGGAGGAGTTGCTGGACATAGTAAGAACTCAAATTTTTGTTTAATGGATGAGAAAGTAGGGAAGTTATTCTCTCCATTTTTTTGTGTGTTGTGTGTTTTCTTCTCTTCTTTTTAAAATTCCACTAATAGAAGGAGCATTTTTAAGTTATAGGTTTTACAGAACTTCTATATCTTTGCTTTTCCACCCACTTCCCCCAGAGAAAAAGGTCACATGCATGGGGATGTCATGAATGGGTAAGGGAAGGGGAAAGCAGCGAATGACACTTGCTTACTGATTTTTCTACCTACCCTTTCCACTCCATTCCCAGGACCTGGGTGTTGTATGAATGCTATTAATGTTGTATCATACTATTATATGCTGATAGATTTACATGGATTCAGCCCTACTGCCAGGGGTAGGGTTCAGGCGAATTTCTAATACATGGGGAAAAGGAGTGATTGTGAGAATAGAGGCCCAAACTGACAAAGTAGAGCGGGGATAGCTGGGAGAAGTGAATCTCATGTTCTTGGATCCAGTTTATCCAGTTTATCCAGTTTATGGAGATTCAGGACAGCCAGTCAGGTATTCTGGGCGAGTAAATGTTAGAGAAGCATCCAGTCCAGAGACAGGTCTGAAGCTAGGAAGTAAAGAACTTGCAAGTTTTTATTCCCTGGGATTCCATTTAAACAGGGGCAAGACCAGTGAGCAAGGTAGTTGGGATAGAAACAAACTTTAAGCCAGTATGTTGGAATATTTTGGACCTTCCATCTTTATTATTCTTATGTAATCCCCTAGTGTTTAATAAAATTCTCTTTGATAGTCTAGACTATTTTGGTGGGATTACAATAAATCAAGGAAAAAGTTTTAGTTACAAGTGGGCCAAGACAATAAAGAAAGCAAGTTGCTTTCCTGTGGCCAAGAGGATGGTACTGGGGTAATCAAAGCAGGAGGACCACAAAACAGCAGCAAACTCAAGGGTGGGGGTGGGGTGGGGGAGAACAAAGCGGGAGAGCTGGTATTCACTATCATGGCTCTAGATTTCGAATTGTGTAGACAAAGGGAGTCAGTTTGTCCAGGGACAAATTGTCTGCTGGTAACAGGCAGAACTGGACCCAGTTCCCAGGTGGCCTGGCTTCTACATGCATTGTGTTTGTTCCATTTCACCACACTGCCTACCCAGGACTGATAACCATCTCCCTGTGATGACTCCATGTCATCCTTCTCAAAGACCATGGATGAGAAGCCCTCCTGGGCAGAAAATGATCTCTCCTCTATAAAATGTTCTGGTCAAGTAGAACCCATTGGGTACAATAGCACTGGATGAGACCAACTTTTCATAGGATACTATCCAGATAGCCACATGGCATATGTAGTTTGTATTTAAGCTTTACAGACATTATCTCATCCACTGCAGCAGACATGAGCTCATTTACAGACTTCCAATCTATTATTGATAATATATAATTATTTGTATTGTGTTTGTATTGCAAAGGCAGAGCCAGTTATTTACCAATCTAACACCTCCCCACCCCAACCACATTTTATTTAAGTATTTAGGCAGTTGAAGTGCTTTTTAGGCCTACTTTTGTCCTCTCTGGAAAGTTATGGATAGTTTATAATGAATGAAGTCATTTAGTGAATATTAAACTTATCTGAAGCTGTAGTCCAACTTCTGAATTCCAAGAAAAATACATGGTTTTATAACCATTTTAGAGAGTCAACTGAGACAAAAAAAAAAAAGAATTAGGTGAAATTTATACTGGCAAATAGAGAAACAAGAATAGAATCCATATATATGTATCTATGTACTTATCTATTCCATTAGACCAGGCATTGTGCTAAATGCTTTATAAATATTATCTCACTTAATCCTTACCTCAGTCCTTTTAGGGGGGTTATTATAGTCATTTTACAAATGTGGAAACTGAGACTCAGGGAGGTTGAATCACTTCCCCATGATCGCACTGCTGGAAAGAACATTTAAACCCTGAGATTCAAACCTGACTCTTTCTGACTCTAACGCCCATATTGCACCAGCACCCCTGAACAGAGGGCTCCCATCCTAATTCTACTAGGCTACCTCCCTCCCAACTCCTGTATTTTAATAGGAAGTTAAGGAGAGATTGCTCTTGACTATCGCAGAAGCAGTTCTATTTTGGAATTGCCACTGGAATATAAAGACTATGAACTGAAATTAGTGGGACTGTCAGTGCTAAAGAACTTTAGAAAATCTTGATACCTGGCACTTGTATCTTAATACAGCTCCAAAATTTGAGACAATTCACCATGTAAACTTTCTCTTCCAAAATGCAATTCGACAATGGAAATGATGGTGCAAGTTTCCACCACAGACATACATACATGTGTAGGAAATACAGATCCATAGTTTAAGCAGTTTGAGGGATGACACTTTGCCTCTTTGTGCAAAGGGCCATTATGGAACAAAGTTAAAATGCATAAAGTCAAAAGCACTTTTAAATAAAAATTTAAAAATAAGGAACTTTTTCAATAACATAAAAATACATAAAGTCTTGCTTACTTTTTTCAATGTAATATTTAGAGGACTTTTCTGAAAATGTATTTTGAAATTATTCAAAAGAGATGAGCTAGAATTTTTGCTTGGACATCATTGCTAACAAAAGCCTTAAACAGCAAGGCACACAAAATTTAAACTTAAAGAGGGAAAACATGCTTTCTTTTTCTTTTTCTTTCTTTTTATTTTTAGGAATAAAATAAAAAAAGATCCCTTCTAATGCCTGAGGAATCAACCACAGGAATGTAATGCTCTCAGCATAGAGACAGCCTCTAGGTCGTTCAATCTAGGGATGAGTGAAATCCTGAGAGAACTGACAACAGCTGTGGAAAAACACTCCTGCAGTGCCAGGGGACTCACTAAGCAGAAGTACTCAGCCACCAGCAGAGTGACTGCGATGTCTGATGCCCTGCTGGCCTTAAGGTGGAGGAAAAGAATGAAATACATTGATCATGGGCAAGGAAAAGGGAGAACATTATCCACATATGGAAAAGTGTTGATTCTTTTCAAAACAATAAATATGAAGCTTGAACATGGGAGCTTAAAAATAAATATTTACTATATAGGACACTTGTTGAAGCTTTTCCTTTGTATGGGAGGCACCACTGCCACCTAGAAGCAGGAAATCCAAATTGCAGGACAAATATCCTTTAACCATAGCAGTCTTACTGAGAA
>PVKH010002931.1:0-26080 GCA_004027955.1 Chaetophractus vellerosus | reverse complement strand
CCGAGTCAGTTCACTGCCCAGGCGGCTTGCCCCACTCACGGGCGGCTCTGCTCTGCTCGTGGGTGGCTCTGCTCTGTTCACAGGCGGCTCTGCTCTATTTGCGGGTGACTTGCCCTGCCCGTCAGGGCTTTGCCCTGCCCACAGCAGCTCTGCCCTGCCCATGGTGGCTTGCCCTCTCAAGGCAGTCTGCCCACTCAGACAGGCCCCCGGGAACCAAACCTGGGGCTTCCCATGTGGAGAACTGGCACCCTATCCACTGGGCTACAGCTGGCCCCTAAAAGTATTTTTCTTAATTTGAAGGGGCAGTTAAACCTATGGACTAGGGTACAACCATGACTAAAACTTTGATTTGATGATTTGAAAACCTGATTTAAATGAAAGGAGCCTTAAAATAATCCTTGAATGAAGCAAACATTTTAATTTTTGTAAGAGGTGGGTATTTAGAAGCACTTCTGAAACAGTTAATTCCTTTATTACAGAAATAAAAACAAAAATTAATAATAGGGAAAATAAATTTTGAGATGTTGTCATTTCAAATAGCTGGATTTCTTTATAAGACAACATGATATTTTAATACTCAATGTTTTGTCCCTGAAAATTTTTTTTTCAATAAGATGTTTGAGTATAGATTTAAACCTTACTATGCTATCTTTGATCCAATAGTGATATGAGTTCTCTTTGTATAACCGATTAAAATTGGAAGTACTGTATATTATTTGATTAAATCTCAAGTTCAGTCTTAACAATGAACTCCCTTAGTACTTTCATGGGATTGTTGTGGTGAGCTTTGAGGACAATCATTCCTTCAGGGAAAAAAGGGAATTTTAATGAAATAAAAATACATTTCCACATCTAATAGCTGTTTAAATAAATATATCTGAGAACAAAAACAAACAAAGCAGTATAAATAAGTCAGAAGCAGGTGTGTTTTGAAGAAAGTAAGGTCATTCCTAAAGGACTTGCACATTGGGTGAGAACATTGGGGAATACTAACAAATGAAAGTTCATTTCTCAAAGACATAGGGTAAAGGCAGAGCTAGGAAATAAGCAAGAATCTGCATCAAAGGAACTTACATAGGTGGGCTAGTTTTTCATATCTAGGTTCATCTGTAAATAGCATACATTTGAAAGCTATTCTTTTAACTATTGTTTTTCCTGGACCTTAATTATACTCTCAATAAATACTACCATATCATTTCATTATAATTATGGATTTAATGGTTTTCAGTGATTTGACAGTGAGAAGGAAAAAATGGGATAAACACTTATTGGGTTGAGCCATAGAGTGAAAAAAGCACGTCCAGAGGTCTGATGTATCTGAGAGTGTAAAGGCACACGGAACAAGTGAGCAAGCATTAGGGAGTCTTTCACAGGGATTCCAGAAAGTGGGATTAACTTCATAATGAGTGTTGAGGTTTTACTAAAATAATTTGAGCTTATATCAAGCTGCCATGTCCTGAGGACATCTTCTGTAATTATAGTAAGTGAAAGTAAAATACAAAAAGACTGCCAATATCAATATAAATTAATCATTGAAGTTTTAATATGATCATAGGTATATAGATAACTCAATTTATCTATAAATATACTATGTTGCATTGGAGGACAGATGAATGCTTTCTTTGGAAATATTCTAAAATATGCAAGTCCTATTAATTAAAATTACACACTTAATTCCTTAAGCACTGACCACAGAGATATTGATTGAAATATAGCATTCTTTTAAGTTTTGCTCAATGCTTAAATTGTACTTTATTTACTAACCAATTTTTCTTAAACAATTTTTTCATTGCCTTTTTAACATCTTTGTTCCTCAAACTATATATGATAGGATTCAGCATTGGAATCACAATAGTGTAAAATATAGACACTATCATATCATGGTCCAATGAGTAGGTAGAACTTGGCCTCACATACATGAAAAAAATTGTCCCATAGTAAATTGACACTCCAGTTAGGTGAGAGCCACAGGTGGAAAAGGCTTTCCGCCTCCCTTCAGCACAATGCATCTTCAGAATGGCCAAAATAATGAAACTATAGGAGATCAAGACAATTAGAATATTGGTTATCTCGATTAAGCCCACAAAGTAGAAGAGGAGAAGCTGGTTGATGTGAGTGTCAGAACAAGAAATAGCTAGGAGGGGAGGGATGTCACAAAACACATGTCTAATTTCAATAGATGCACAGAAGGAAAGGCTAAAAGTGGCCACAGTGTGTAAAATACCATCCAAAATACCACCACCATAGGAAGCAATGATTAGTGGCACATAGACTCGGCATGACATGTTAACTGCATATAGCAGTGGGTTGTAGATAGCTACATAACGATCATAAGCCATTGCAGCCAAGAGAAAACTCTCTGCAGTCCCAAATGTAACAAAAAGAAACATCTGTGTTGCACATCCAAGAAATGAAATGGATTTATTCTCTGCCAGAAAATTGACTAACATTTTGGGGGTGACAACTGAAGAATAGCAGGCATCCAAGAATGACAACACACTCAGAAAATAGTACATGGGATTGTGGAGCCTGGAATCCCCAATGACCAATACAACCAGTCCCGAATTTCCTACCAAAGTAAAGAGATAAATTGCTAGAAATAATAAAAATAGGAAGACTTGCAGCTCAAAATCATCCGTTAAGCCTATCAATATAAACGTAGTGACTTCAGTCACGTTCTTCATCTGATACTTGTATGTATCCAAATCGGATGGTAACCCTGACATATTAGTTTATATTTAGAGGTTCTCAATGCATACCATGTGAAAATAGAGACCACTCAATCATATCTTCATCTTTGCTTCTTGGAAGAGCATAAGGAAATCCAAGGCATTGATGCAATTGGTAATGACAAAGAAGTTGAGGCAAGTGGCTGACTTTTCCTGCATAAATTAAAGAATACATTTCACCATTCATTTGTTTGCTAAAAGAGTAAAAAATATGCCAATTTTAATATTTATTTTCCAGTTCATTTCTGATCAATTTTCTACATCCTGTTCTCATGTATATTATCTTAAATTTCACAAACACAATTGAATGTTGGGATTTTTAAATTCAAAAATGTTATAGTGGAAAGGACAAATCTGCATTCTGGTTTTATATTTGCTACAAGATACATAAAATCCTTTCCCATAATTGTTGCTTTTATGAAATTGAACAAAAGCATTCACATAACAAGATTATATTAAGTTTAAAAAGAAGGAGGTATGATAATTGTGTAATTTAAAAATGTTTCCAGGTGACCACAAATTCAGATGTTACATGTATATTTCAACTTGTCTTACAGAAAAGACCTTCATACCAAAAAATTTTGTGCTCTTTCCTAGCAATGATGATTTTCTATTACTTCTTCAGGAACAGTGGTGAACAGGGGAATTGAAAGTATTCTGGAGGTAGATGCAACCCTGTTTGCAAACAAAAGCAAGAAAATATCTTTTTGTTTTCAGGTTTCTTTCTTGAAATGCACACTAACATTTTGACCTTTGCAGCTTGTGGTACCATTATTATTTCCATTCAAATTTTAATTTAATGACAACATATAGTGTTTCTCTCTTCATATGCTCATTATACTTGCAAAGCCTTTGATTGAATTTTTGAGACATATTTTTGTTAAAGAAAGTATGTCTATTTCATTAATATGCAATAGTTGCTCATGTCATTTCGAAAATGATGATGAAATAAATATCACCAAATGATCATTAATAAAATTGTTTATGAACGCTATTACTGAAAGAATTAAATCCAGAAAATTGCCCCAAGTTGCATTTGATTTCTAAATTTTTATGTTATTCTGTAATTATTATTTATTTTTAAAGAAGCTTTAGATTATACAAACATTACATTAAAAAGTATAAGGGATTCCCATATGACCCACTCCTTTTCACTGTCATACTTTCCCACATTAACAACATTCTTCATTAGTGTGGTACATTTGTTACAATTGATGAGCACATACTGAAATATGGCCAGTTTACATATTCTTCCCTATGCCAGCAGACTGTTTCTTATTCAGTGGAGATTGAAGAAAAAAATGTGTGGTTAAAGCAGGCTTATTATTCTTCTTCTATAGACTTATTATTATTCTAGCAATGGAAGAGCATGTATCATTGATATAAAGGCAGTGGCCAGCAGAGGTTGTTATGGGAAGGAGAGGGAAAAATAGGTGTAATATGGGGGCATTTGGGGGCATTGGAATTCTCCTGCATGACATTGCAATGACAGATACAGGCCATAATTTTGTCATATCCTTCAAAATTTTGTGGGACATTGTAAACTGTAGTGTAAACTATAGTCCATAGTTTGTAGCTATGCTCCAATATGTGTTCATCAATTTTAACTGTGCTAATGAAGAATGTTGTTAATGTGGGAAAGTGTGGGATGGGGAGAAAGTGGGGCATATGGGAATCCTCTATATTTTTTATGTAACATTTATGTAATCTAAAGCTTATTTAAAAATGAAAATAAATAACTAAATAATAAAAACATTAAAAATGTTTCACAAAGAAAATATTAAAGAAGCACTTATACATGAACTACAAGCCTTAGTGATTGATCACAATTAGATCCAGGATCCATATTCAGGGGCAAAATTTCAGCATAGTAACCCCTGTTTTTCCTTCAGTGTGTCATAGACGAAGGTGCTTGACTCATTCTTAATTCACTGGCCCTTTTATTTTAAAGGATTTAGTGGAGTAAAGTATTTGTCATACATTTGGCCAAGGTGTATTCATTGACCTAAAGATAATGTATATTCATAATATAAAACACACTAAGGCTTTGTCATATTGAGATGTTCATAGTTCAAGAAAAGAATGAGCAAATGATCTTAAAATTTCTTGGACTGAGAATAAACAACCTATCTTTATTTTCCCAGAAAAGCTGTCACAGATCTTAGTGAAATAAAATTCTAATACATAAAATAAAACAGCTTCACACTTGTGGGATTAGAGACAAAGTATGTTTATTTGCCTCAGAGAATTCTAGAATAAAAATATATACTTAAACTAAATTCCAATTTCAGTATAAACTCAAACACATTGTTTCATGAAAACACATGAAAAACCTTATAATAGTTTCTAATTTAGATTCAGTGCTATGTTAATAAAATAACATAAAGATTTCAATTAATAATAGAATTTTGCATCAATGGATTGTTGGGATAACCAAAAATGCATTTCTTGTTTTAAAAAAGTCTTTATTCTCTTTTTTTCTACACCAACCCTTCTCTTCTTGTATCTTTCCCTCTCTCTTACAATAATCCATGAATTATACACAGAATATTTTCTGAAGAATGCTAAGGACAAAACAAGAATTAAGAAGGTAGGAAAAAGCAGAGTGGAAGAAAAAATCATGAAAAACAAATTTTGGAAAATGTATCAATAGGTAATCTACTAAAGGAATCTGTTACATAATACACCTTGACTAACACACACTGGAGAAATTTCAGCAATATTACAATTCTCACCTTCACTCCTGGCATGCCTGAGAAAAGACAACAATTATGGAGGACTAAGAGCCTCTATAACCTTATAATAAAATGTCAGATTTAGTATCTTTTCACAGTGTAAGCATGGAAAAGTAACTTCATCTTTCCAAACAACAACAACAAAAAAACTATTAATAAAACTATTAATGAACTAAATTTTCAGATATGACCTAAATTTTCAGGTATGACCTATTCTAATTCATGTACATGGTGTCATGCTAGAGTGCTTAATGATGAGATTTAATTATTTGTATTAAATTAAATTTTTGATATTATATAAATGATATAAAATTGAAATATGGCCTCATTTTATTTATATAAAATAAATCAATAAGAATTTATAAAAACAATTTTAATCAAATCATTGAGAAATTAATGGCCCATAGCCAGAAGTTAAGCATTTCTCTTTTTAAATTATATATACTGTTATATGACAGTAAAGATATAGTAAATTATCATCCTATTTAAAACAAATTCAGGGAATACCAATATTCTATATTTTAAGTGACAAAAATGATTCATCTCTGTCACTACATTCTGCTTTTGGACATGATGAATTATGAGTAAGTTTTCCTTAAATTCTCTTGATACTCTTGACAGGAAAATTTTCTGGCTATCTTGGTCACTGGTCATCTCTGTAGAGGAATAAATTGTTTTACAAATGAAGGTATTTTTTTAGGAAATCATGTCCCTCTACAGAAAATCTCTACTTCATTGTAAAGAAATGGAAACATTGTGTAGAATGTATGGAGTTTCATTATTTCATCCAGAATGATCTGCAAATAGATATTTCTGCTAATTAAATTATGGGGACTATTAAACTAGTTATGCATATGTGTAGCTGATTTCACTTTAAAAGATGACACCATCAGAAAAATAGACATCATCTTTAAAAAAAATGATCAATCTGAAAAACACAAAACCACTTTCTCAACTCTCACATAGATGAAAATAAGAAAATAACAGAGGTCCATGAGAACAGTTTAATAAACATTAAATGAGAAGAAATCCTATGATCGCAGTTACCATGAATTATTAAGTGGTTACTAGCATTAGTTTTGTGGACATAATTTTATATAATATATATAATATAACATTGCAATCTGCAAACTCAATAATTTACTGTCCTTTTATACATGAAAAAAACTCATGCCAAATTAAATATTTAATTTGACCAAAGTCACACAGTTAGTTAGCAGAGCCAGGATTAAAGTTCAGATTTTTCTGACTCCTCACAACAAGCCACTAAACCATATATACAATAATATTGTGAAATTCAAAATTTTGTAATCATTATCATCTAAAAACAATACAAAGTATATTTTCAGCTATTTGAATTATTTCTATAAAGCCAACAAGCTTAAACATAAAATGAAATTTAAAAAATAATAAGATAAAATGACTTCTAGAACAATTATTTAAATAGTAAATTAATCTAAAATTCGTTTAAAACCCTCTGTCAGAAATTAAAATTATGATATCTTCGGGACATACACCAAATAGATTGTTGAAAGTAAATTTTCCCTCTCTTTAATATTTTCCTCTAATTTAAATACAGTCCATCAAGAATATTAAGCAGGTATCTAACTTGCAGCTCTAATGATGTATTTATTTTGAGAGACCTTCCTATTTTCCAAGAAATTTTCCATAGAAGGCATTTTTTTCCATGTAAATAAAACTCTGAGTAAATAGAATAACTTTCTCAAAATTTGAATGTTAAAGCCCATATTGTAGTTTGAGATTCAAGGTTATAGTTTCTAAAATATTGTATAAGTGATGAAAAATTTTCCTCTTACCTCTGGAACTGAACTGGTAACAATTATACTATGCTGTGAATATTTTGAATTAGGATACTTATGTCAGCTTATTAAGCTCTTTTTGAAGTCCACAGGGGATGCCCAAAGAGAAAACACAATAGCTCATTTTTGCAACAGAAATGCAACAAGATTAAATTTTATTCCCTATACCAAACAAATGAAAATTTCTCTAACAATAAACTACATGCTGAAAATGACTATATGAAGGCAATTTGGCTCTAACTTAATCATGATCCTTCAGTTGAATAGCCATATGGCATAGGATATGAAAAATAATCTAATGATTATTTTCTAGTACATACTCATAGCTATGATATGTTTTTACTACATGGCATTAGGTTAATAAATTAAATTCCCTGAAATCCAGTTTATTCTTATGTTAATGCAAGCTATTTAAATCTTCAAACATTGGTAATTATGTATATAAAAATAATCTCAAAGCACAACCTGAGACATAATTTATAATTATTTCATAAAAATTACTGTGCTTATTAATTAAATTTTAAAGTGCTAGATGCCTGAGTGGCAGGAGAGATTGTTTAAGCTCATTGAGAATCTCACAGAGAGGGGAAACATATGAATAAGAAGTATTAACAAGAGAGTTGAGGCAGTGTACAGATAACTGTAATAATCTGTGTAATAGAACAATAAAAAGTCACATATTTTGAGTATTATATAGTCATTCTTTGTCTTGGCCATCTCATATACTAATCTATAGACTAGTACCTGGCTACATATCTAAAACTCTTAGAAAAATTTTTTAATGTACATAGATGACTGGGTCCTACACCATGAAATTCTAACTTAATGACAAGTTATCTCTTTTCACGTGAAGGCTAATCTGTTGCAACTGCCCAGTCCTACAACCATAAAAGAGGCAGAATGCCTAGTTGGCCTCTCAAGATTTTGAAGCCAACATATTTCTCATTGGGGTGTGCTATTCTGACCATTTTCTGAGTAACCCCAAAAGCTGCTAGCTTTCAGAGGGGCCAGAAGAAGAGGAGTTTCTGTAACAGGTCCAAACTGAGATGGTGTTTGGAGCCTTTGTCAGGACTCTAAATGAGAATCACAGTGCAAACACATGGGATTTTGGAGCCAAGCTAGCAATCTTTCACAGATAGCTATTCTCCTGTTGAGAAACAGCTTTCAGCCTATTGGGCCTTAGTAGAGACTAAATGCCTAATTCTGGGCCACCTAGTTACATTAGAACTAAGCTGTCCATCATGTAATACCTGATGATCCACTGAGCCATTAATTTGGGCATTTCCTGTTACAGTCCATCAACAAATGGAAATAGCTTATGCAAGATCAGGCTGTAGCAGGCCTTTGAAGGCACAAGTAAATTGCATGAAGTTGTAGCTCAAATGCCCACGGTCTCCATTCCTTCTATGTTACTTTCTTTCTCCTATCCCACAGCTATGGCTTCTTAAGGAATTCCTTACAAGAAGTGAAAACTTGGGCCTTGTTTACAGAAGGATTTACACAATAGACAGATACCACCCAAAAGTGAATGGTTGCAACACAGCAGTCCCATTTTAGAACATTCATGAAGGGCTCTCTTGGAGGGTAATCTTCCCAGTGGGCATAACCCTGGCACTAGTAAAGGTAGTTTATTTTGCTCAGAAGGAAAAATTGCCAGAGGTGCACTTATATACAAATTCATGGTCTGTGGCCAGTAGTTTAGCTGGGTGATCAGACTTTGGAAGAAAAATGATTGGAAAATTAGTGACTAATTAGTCTGTGGGAGAAGTATGTGGACAAGCCTTTCTGAATTGCTGAAAATCATGAAGATATTTACCTCCATATGAATGCCCATGAGACAGTGTCTTTTGCAGAGGAGGATTTCATAAACAAGAGAATAGGATGACTTGTTTTGTGAATACCAGTCATCACTTTTTCCCAGCCACTCCTGCCATTGTCCAAAGGGCTCTGCAAAAATGTGTCCATGGTGGCAGGAATGGGATTTATGCCTGGGCTCAACAACGTTGACTTCTCACCAATGCTGTAGTGGATATGGCCACTGCTGAGTGTCCAATCTGACAGCAACAGAGACTAAAACACAGTCCCCAATATGACACCATTCTCCAAGATGATCATCATGTGACCTAGTGGAATGTGAATTACATTGCACAACTTTCAGCATGGAAGGGGCAGCACTTTGTTCTTCCTGGAAAAGACTCATATTCTGGATACTGATTTTACTTCTCTTTGCACAATGCTTCTACAAAAGCTACAGTTTGTGGGCTTATAGAATGTCATATCTATTTATAGATATTCCTTTTCCAGAGGTGAGAAACTGGAAGGAAAAGGTATCAGGTTTCCCAGGCAAGTCTGAAATCTGACCTGCAAATTCCAGTAGATTTCAAGGTCTGAGAGTCATCCGTGGAGTCCTCTGGGCTTCCTGGATTGGTAGACCCCCTTTTCAAGTACCTGGAGAGTGATCTTGTTCTGCAAACAGTAGGGCCTAAGTTCCACCATCTGCAAGCATTGAAGTGGTGGGGCAGGCACTGTGTGGAGAACACTCCATCTTGCATTGAGGTGGCAGCTCAAGTCTCCCTGAACATCTGGACAGAGACTTGCCCCCTCCAGTCCTGGATAAGAAATCCTGCTGTACCCAAAGTCTTGGCCTGAGGAGATGTCTTCAATGGAGACTTTCCCGTGGTTCTGCCCTTGAAGTCATTGTCTCTTCATTTTGTCCTGTCTCTTCTTGCATCCAGCCTGGCATTTTATCAGTTCATACAAAATTCTCAAAAGCCATGAGAGAAAAGGATTTACCATAGCTCCTTCCTAGGCAAATGCATTTCCAATCCTGCCTAGAAGCTGCATATGGGAATGATTACAGTATTCTGCTTCCATGTCTTGTTCCTAATTAAAGAAATATTTTCAGTTCATGAAAATTCACTTACCCTTATGATATATGTACTTATCTACATGTATATCATATTCAATAAAAATTTTAAAGGAAACAGTCTTATTTTGTTGTCCCTTTTAAAATAAGGTACTTAGAAATCCATTGAATCACTTATCATCTTACTGATTCTCCTATTAATGAAATAGTAAATACATTTTTGCCACATATTCATTTATAGCTGTATGATTTACATTTTTAACATGTGGAAAATTGAAGTTTAGCATTTTAGTTCTGCCAACTACTCTTAAGTTTTTAAATTTCTTTTTCATTTCCATTGTTTTTTTTTCATAGCTGTCTTTTTACATATTTTCTTTCCTTAATTATGTTTTCTATGGTGGTTAATCACTCATATTTTA
The DNA here is from genome assembly GCA_004027955.1 of Chaetophractus vellerosus. NCBI lineage: Eukaryota > Metazoa > Chordata > Mammalia > Cingulata > Chlamyphoridae > Chaetophractus > Chaetophractus vellerosus. The sequence continues at coordinate 15,511 of PVKH010002931.1, read as the reverse complement.
CTAAATTTTACTAGATTTCTGTTTGTTTTATATCTAGTTTGGTTCTGACTTCTATGATTCCTGCTTTTATATTCTCCTTATGTTTATCCATCTACTTTCTGATATATATGATTTTCTTGAAGCTTTAGCTTTTCTAACATTTTCTTTTACATTATTATATGATATTAAATTATTTTTCCTTGCTATATTGTCATTTTATGCACTGATATGATTACATTTTGGAATATATTTCGGTTCCATTTATCCTTCTCTCTTATAAGGAGTTTAATAGCTTTGATTCTTTTATTCACCTATGTTTAAATGTCATTGTTATTCTGACTATCAGGTACGGTAATAGATTAATAATGGGCCATCATAACTTTTCCAGTTGCATGCTCAGTGAATCACTCTCAAGTTTTTATGATGGCTCTAACGTATTTCTTCCTTTATGTATTATTGGTCTGCCAAAGGGGTGCTGATACAAACTACCAGATATCTATTTCCTTTTGTAAAGGGTGTTTATTTGGGGTAAAAGCTTACAGTTCCAAGGCCATAGAAAGTCCAATTCTAGGTACCATAAGAGGTGTTTTCTCACCAAAGTCAATTGCCATATGTTGAAGGAAGATGACCACTGCTCTGTGGCTGGTCTCTGACTTCCCCTCAGGAATCAACCTTTCCTCTTGATCTCCATGGCTATTCTTTCAAGTTAATAACTACAACTCTCTTTATTTAAGGGTTTAAAATTTCTCCTAAAATCCTGCTAATAATTGAAGGGTAATAAATAGCTAGTTTTTCATTAATTTAATTTTATTTGGATAAATCAATGCATTTTATTTCAAGCCAAAATATCCAGCCAATAATTTTATATATAGAAATGTATAAGGTGTAAAACTAAAACAAACATATTTCATAAACAACAATTTGAAAATAAATGCATCCCACTTAATAATATGGTATGTAATTTCTTAAACTCTAAGAGATAGTCTGATGGTGATAGAGGTAGGCAAGAATAACTTCTTGGGAGGTACTTGAGAATCAGTTCATCTTCTTTGCCAACTCCTTCCTTTATTCAATGTTGAAAAGTTTTGTTATTAGTTTTACTCTTTATTATATCATTTTCCCATCATTTTACAATCTTTTGGGGCCCATTTTTATCATGACCTTAAAGTCAATTTTTAAAATAAAATTTTATTGTAATAAATCATTCATACATGAGCATGCATAAACAATAAATGAATAGCAAAATATGTGAATTTACAATGCATACATGCATATCATCATGCAAGGTTCCCATACATCTCCCCATCACCAACACCCTCATTTTTGTGAAAAATTTGTTACAACTATGAAAGAGCATCCTCAAAATATTACTACTAACCATAGCCCATATCTTACAATTGATGTATTTTCCCCCAACCAACCCAATTATTATCACCCTACATTACTGTTTATATTTGCTCTCATTCAGGAGAAAACATTCTTATATTTGTGCTGTTAACCAGAGTCCATCTTCCACCACTGGATTCACTGTTTTATACAGTCCCATGCTTTGTATAATCCATTCAAATTGTACATTCATTGGCTCACATTTTCATCACAGACTTGTGCTGAAAGTCAATTTATATCACAGACAAAATAAAACTTGAGGGGGAAAAAGCAAAATTTGAATTCTTAAAAACACATGGTATAGGACATATGGCAAAATATTCTGAAAAAAAAAAGAAAAAGGTTTCTACTTTTCATGCCTGTCATTCAGTCATGCATATAAAGCAAAATATTTATGTTCATCCAAATATTACATACAATTAAATTTTCCCCATATGATGTTCTTAGGCTAGACCCTGTTGTACAGAATTGCCTTTCTTGTAAAACCATAATATCATATACACTTCTTCTGGCATTTTTTCTTTAGTGTGTTCAAGGGTGAAAATGTTGTTAGGGAAAAAAATAATCATCTTGGAAGTGACACCATTTCTTAAAGAGCTGAAAGTCATATGAAAGCTCTATAAATATGTAAAATGCTTTCACCATTGGATGGTTTGAGATAGAGTAGGCATGACATGCAAAGTGCAGATGGATTCCAGTATTAAACTACAGTTATGACATTTGTTGGCAAGTTCAGAAATGAGTCAAAAGCTAGAACTGTGTCTCAGAGAAGTGAATGAATTTCTAGCATTGGTCGTGAATGCAAAAATCAAAATATACCATGAATATTTCTGGTCTCAAGATACAAAATTGGTATTAATTTGATTATATTAGCTTTTAATCATATTACATTATTGATTTATTTGTTTGATTGCTGGATTTTAAATTATTAAAAGCAGGTTTGGCTTCACCAGCCAATATATTAGAAATTAGAGAAGTATATTTCCCAGTAAAAATGGTTTGTTATGCATCAGGCTAGGTGAACAGAATTGGAACAATAGAGCTTAACTCAGTTTGAAATATTGCCAATCTAACATGATTTATTAAGTAAATTAAGGTCGATTGAAAACTGAAGCATTTTCTTCCTTTTAATTATGTTTACACATGAATTTTCTAAAACAACATTTCTGTCTCAGGTATTAGTTTCTTATTGCTGTTGAAACAAATTACCACAAATTTAGTGGCTTACAGCAACTAAAAATAATTATCTCACACATCTAGAAGAAATAAATAAAAAATGGTTTGCTATATTAACAAGGTAGTATAACAAGCAGGTTGCATTCCTTCTGGAGGCTCTACAAGAACCTGTTTCCTTGCCTTTTCCAGCTTCTACAGGCCATCCTTATTCCTTGGCTTGTTGATCCCTTCAAGCCAGTAATCACATCACTCTAACCTCTTCTGTTCTCTCTGTCACTCATGTCTCTCATTTACTAGTGTCCAATAAAATAATCCCATGAAAGTTTACACGCTGTATACCAATTCCACATTACTAACTAACAATATCTTTTCTAATCAAAGTTTACATGGAATCCTCTTTAAATAAAGAATTAAAAGAAGATTTCCCTCAAAGATGCCTTACACATACTGACATACCACTTGTTACACTGTCATTCAGAAGTGATGAACTAACTCAATAAACCAAGTAGGGACATCAACAAAGCTCAAGTTTCCAAAGAAGTCAGAGGGGAAAAAATAATATATTTGCAAGCTGTGATCTCCTACTGGTCAAAGTAAACCATATGGGACATTACTTTACCTGCAGTTCCAGATTGTACAAGTCTGCATGTCCAGGGAGTTCTATAGCATCTTGTGTCTAAACAGTGATAATAAAACCTGGATAGCAGTTAGGGGAATAGGAGGAGCAAGGCACAGTCATAAAGAAAGGATTGTTAGAGAATACCTATTGTATTAGTCAGCCTAAGGGATGCTGATGTAAGGTACCAGAAATCTGTTGGCTTTTATAAGGGGTAATTATTTGGGGTAAAAACTTACAGTTACAAGACCCTAAAGAGTCCAATTCAAGGTACCATAAGAGGTACTTCCTCACCCAAAGTCTGTTGCCACATGTTGAAACAAGATGGCTAATGATGTCTATGAGAGTATAGACCTCCTCTTTCTTCTTAGGGCTCTGTGGTACCAGTTTCTTCTGATCTCAGCTGTAGGCAGCAAGGCTCTCTTTCTTTCTGGGCTCAGCTGTTCTGTTCTCTTCACAAGGTCAGCTATAAACTGTCAGACAAATGGCTCATCTCTCTTCCTGGGGCCTCTGCCATGTCTCTGGAGCTGTCTCTCTTCCTCTGTTTATCTTCTTTGTGTATCTACCTCTGTGTTCTTGGTTGAGCATCCATTTATATAGCCCACCAAGGGGGCTGGGACTCAACTCTGAGTTGCCCTAATGATGTGGTCAAATCAAAGCCCTAATCTTACATCATTTAATCAAGGACATCTAAGCTGAATTCTTGATACAATCAAGGAGTACCACATCCAGGAAGAAACCAGTTTACAAACATAATCTCTCTTTTTGGAATTCATAAATAATTTCAAACTGCCACACCTATGAAAGTTAAGAAAGACCTGAAAGAGCAACCACAGCATTTCTCATTCTGTAGCACTAGCAGAAGCTGTAGCTCTGACCAACATCTATGATTTAGGGATGCCTTGGACAGAAAGCATTGCAAGCGTGTACATCTCAGTTTAGGTAAACACTGAATCCCATCAATAATATGAGGTTACAAATGGGCAATACTTTCCCAAATTCAGAATTATTTGTAAGTAATTGTATTAGTCAGCCAAAGGGGTGATGATGCAAAATACCAGAAATCGGTTGGTTTTTATAAGTATTTATGTGGGTTAGAAGCTTGAAGTTACCAAGTCATAAAGCACAAGTTACTTCCCTCACCAAAGTTTATTGCCACATATTGGAGCAAGATGGCTGCCAACATTTGCCAGGGTTCAGGGCTTGCCTATCTCTGGGCTCTGCTGCTCTGCCATCTCCACAAGGCCAGCTGTAGACTTCTAAGCAAATGGCTTGTTTGTGTGCTTACTTCCCAGGGCTCCAGCTCAGGATTCCAAACTCCCTTCTCTGCAGTGTGATTTCTCTGTGAGTACCTGCGCACCAAGGAGGCAGGGATGCAATGTCTACTGATGTGACCCAATCAGAGCCTTAACCATTATTTAATCAAGTGAAAAAAAACCTCTGAATCCAATACTTTCTAATATGACCTGTTTACAAACATAATTCAATATTATTTTTTGGAATTCATCAATAATATCAGCCTGCTGCAGTATCATTTTGAAAATTTAAACTTAAATCTAAGTGACTGAAAACCCATACTGTTTTTACTAATGAGTCATCGAGTAAATAATTGTGTGTTGAAAACTAAATAGTATACCTCAATACTTTATAGGCATCTCAATACAGGCTCAAGTGCAATAAAGCAAAAAAGTGAAGCAAATGAATTTGTTTTCTCAGTGCATATAAAAGTTACGCTTATATGATATTGTAGTCTACTAAGTACAAAATAGCATTATGTCTAAAAATGTGAATGCCTTAATTAAAATGTGACACAGAGACACAACGTGAGCGCATATTGTTGGAAAAACGGCACCAATGGACTTAAATAATATAAGGTTGCTACAAACTTTCAATTTGTAAAAAAAACACAGTACCTGCGAAGTGCAATAATGTGAAATACAATAAAAAGAAGTATAACTGTATTTTATGGGTATAAAGATGTTTATACTGCATTGACTATAAAGAAGAAAATGGGACTTTTCTTGTCCCTTAAGGTCTATATAAGTTTAATTTAAGTTACTTATCCCTCTCTCTGGAATTTCACAGATCCCAACTCCAGATGCCTAAACTACCATAAGTCTATGACCACAGTAGAAGTTTATAACATACCCACAGGCCTTCTTATTCTAAGAGAAATATAGCCACTCCCACAGAAGAATTCCCTCCTGCTATATTTCCCTAACCTTATACCATTTTACTGGCTCTTTCCTCATCCTTTTCCATCTTTCATTTCCTTTCTACATCTCCAGGAAGAACTATAAACCTTTATTTCTTTTTCTCAAGTAGGGTTATTGCTTTATATAATTTGAGGTCCTTCCAAAAACTATGACCCCAGTTGTCACATACTGTTCAAAGTTACTGTCACAGTCATGTCTTGTTTCTTTACTACTTATCAAGGCACTTTAACAAGCAATAATGATTATCTTAGCAAGAATAGCTTTATTGACACATGAACATGAATTTTGGTTAACTATAATGTAAATATCAAAAGGCTTACTTCTTAAGCAATTCTAAATACAAAAGTAATTTGACATACAATGGTGAGAAGAGATTTCTAATAATTTTAAGAAGAAACACACCTCTTCTATATATATATATTTCAATGATTTAATAGAATAAATTATTGAATATTAATGGTTATTAATGTTTGCTCAATCCCACAAACATACTGATTTAGACATGGACTCATGAGATTATATCATGTTATTTAAAAACCTTATGAATATATGTTAGAAACATCCAAGTTCAGATTTGTGAGCTTAAAACATTACTTCTTTTTTTTTTTTTTTTTTAAATATTAAAATATTCAGGTATTTATTATAGGAATTGGCTTATGATGGAGATTGGCAAGTCTGAATAAAACATTACTTCTTAATCACCAAATAATCAATATGACTGCAAACAAAATTTCTTGTTTTGCAATGGTATATTCTCTTCCTCCATAACCACTTTTCTCATTCTTTGCTTCAGCCTTCATGCTTCTTTTAATATTGCACCAAAATTTTACTGATCATCAATAGGAAAATACAGATTCTAAACCCAAATGCCAGTGTAGAAAGCCACACAGGACAAACATACAGTGAAGGAAAGAATGACTCACAGTGAGATGGATGCTAGGATACCACACAAGAGTGAGGCTAGATATCAGCCACTTTGCCATACCTGATTTCAGGGGATAATGAGAAAGATTCCAGCCATGTGCCCAGGAGACAAAGTCAAAGATTTGATAATTAGCAGGCCACCTCTCCTATAGAGTGTTCCTCAGTTCTGGATGACATCAACAACTAATTTATCAGCATTACACTAAAATGTCCAGCTTATCACTACTAACAATCCAAAGATATTAAAGATTTATGAAAATTTTCTGTCTCTGTTTATCTGTCTCTGTTACATTATCAGAAATTCTTTGTTACAAGGACTGTGCTTAATTGCATTTTAAGTTGAGAACATTATTTGAATGTTAAGATATAATAATATATCAAGGTAAATAAAATAATTTTGTCCTATCAAATTAAATATGATTGAATTATTTTTCTCAATCCTTACTTTATATCTAAGCAGTATATGCTCATAAGTAAGATGTCAGGTGCCAGGAATACTTGCACATTCATGGTGGAATGTATATTGATAAAAGTAATCAAGAAAGTACCCATTAGAAATCAAATTTGTTTATTTATCCTGAATCAGGGATCCATTCTTGGGTCTATTTCATAGAGATGTTCAAATCATGGGTCATCTGAGGGACACACACCAATTTATGTGTGGTGATACATAGAGAACTCAGTAATTAAGAACTTACTAAATGATTCTTACAAAGAAAAAAGAGGCATTTAGTGAACAGAGATAGATACAGATTATAGTAACAACATATTACTATAATATTAATGGAGAAGAGAAGGCAGCAGAGAATTGGTGTATATGCAGTAAAATTAATCTAAAACACAAAAACCTAATTGAACAAAGTCCTTCAATATCATAATGAGCTATGTAACAATGTATGCACTTTTATTTAAACATGCATTATATTTAGTTTATGAAGATGTTTTGTTTTTTAAGGAGACATATCCATCTTAGAAAAGGTGGCCTATAGATGGAGAAGAATATAAGTGGAATTGGGAATTGTGACTTATGATGACAATGGGATAGGGAATTAAGGTAGGATAAACTAAATTTAGTTGTGAGATTAAAAGAAATAAATAAAATAAGGGTAAAACACAGTCATAATTTTACTCTTTTTGACTCTTTAGAAACTCTATAAAGCATGTAATAGAAATCATCCCAAGGCATAAAACATGGAGAAAGCTTGTGTGAAAAAGTTAACTAAATATACAGCAAATAACATACTTAAGTCAGTGTGGTTGAAAGGGGATTGTACAAATAATACAAGAAAGCAAGGAAATCATATATAAAAGAATGTTTCTCAATAGGGAAATCAAGGGTACCCTGGATAATTAATAAAGTCCCAGTGGTATCATTTCCTGGTCTCTAATACTTTGGGAATAATAACAAATTGCATTCAAGCTGCCAAGATTGTGTCTCAAAGGGTGAGACACTCATAAATTCTTCTGATTACAGTGGAATTAGCAACCATATGAGAGAGCAATAACACATGCTTCATTTGAAGTGAGTAGAAGCACCCTCATTTTCATGATAATCAGATGAGGTCCAGTGACAGTTCTTGACTCATGGTTTCAATAATTTTAATTATGGAAATGACAATAGTACAGTTCCAGAATCAGCACATTATGCCATACATATTAATATTCTCATTTCATAAGTAGATTTTCTGGAATGTTTGGCATTTCATCACTATTAATTTGCTCTTTGAGGAAAGCAAGGAATCTGTTTCTATTTTTTATTATTTCTATATTGATTCTGGAAATCTACACAATGAAAATTATTTATTTTACGAAAAATTCCTCATTTTCTTTCTCTCTACCCCACCTTTTCTCTCCTATTCTCTCTCTCATCTTCTTTCAGTACCTCTCCATGGTCTTTTTACAAGATTCTGTGAAATACATTAAAAAATATCTACTGGAGAGGGTAAAGAACAAAACAGGAATTAGGAGGAGAACAAAGCAAAGTGAAAGAAAATAAAAATAAGCAGGCAAATTTTGAAAGTTGTTTGCAACTTTTTTCTTTACACAATTGAAGAGTTTTATAAAATCCTTAAAACTGGTACATGGAAATGGTGATTTGTTTCTGTATTTATATTAAAATTACCCAAATTGACAAGGGCCTTCTACATAAATTACTCTTTGCTGCAGAAGAGGAGTAAATTTATAGGGAAGACAGTGACTGTAAGACAACATAAGGGAGTGTTCTGGGTTGTTGGCAATGTTCTGCTTCCTACCCTTGCTAGTAAGTTACTTTAATTTTTTTTTTTTTTATAATTCCAATGTGTTTACCATATCTGCTTCTGGCTCTGTTACTTACCCAGATTTTTAGACTGTTTTGCCTTGTAGTTTGCTTTGTGAATTATTGTTGAAAGCCAAGCATATTGTATCAGTTTGAAGAAACTGAAGTAAATAGAAATTACTATGAAGGCTTAGGTGGCTCAGGCTAGGAGTTTGGCTATGTTTCCGGTTTTCTGTAGCTGTAAGTTTCATTGTGTCCTTGGTTTTGCCCCGCTGTTTTTTGGGGTGGCTTTCTTAGAGACCCCTTCTTAACTTGTATCTGAGTCTTGTAAATTCTTTTTGATGTAACCCTTTCCTTGATCCATGTGCTACAGAAAGGATGTTGTGTTAATAGGCATGAAAACAGCATACATTTAGTTGTCCATCTCCTATAAAGAGAATCAGTCTTCAGTTTTGGGAGTGACTGAAGGTAGTTCAAGTGATGGGATCTCTGTGTGTATGTGTACATGCATACATATTATACAAGTGCATTGTCAGTGAACAGTAATATTTTGAAAGTTATCTTTTTGTCTGAGCAGTAGATCTCAACAGTGGGTTTAAGTATTCAGTAAACCATATTGTAAACAGAGGTGCTGTCATCCACTCTCTGTTGTTGCATTTATAGAGCACAGGCTGAGTAGAATTAGCATCATTTTTAGGGCCCTAGAAATTTTGGAATGGTAATTGAACATTGACTTCAACTTAAAGCCACCAGCTGCTTTCACTAATGAGAGATGGCCTGTCTTTGAAACTTTGAGGTCAGTCATTGACTTCTTCTTAGCTACAAAGGTCCTAGATTACATCTCCTTCCAAAATAAGGCCATTTTGTCTATACTGAAAATCTATTATTTAGTTTTACCACCATCATAAATTATCTTAGCCAGATCATGTGGATAACTTGAAGTTGTTGCTGCCTCACCTTGTACTTTTCGGTTATAAAGAGTAATTCTTTCCATAAGCCTCATAAACTGAACTCTACCAGCTTCAAACTTTTCTGGAATAGCTTTCTCACCTATTCCAGCCATCATAGAATTGAAGAGAGTTAAGGCATTGCTCTGATTAGACTTAGGTTTAAGTGAATATTGTCACTAGTTTGATCTTCTTTCTAGAGCTCTAAAACTTTCTCTGTATCAGCAAATGTTTGTATTGCTTTCTTATCTTTCATGTGTTCACTGGAATAGCACTTTTAATCTCCTTTAGGAACTTAACCTTTGCATTCACAACTTGGCTCACTGTTTGACACAAAATGTATAGGGCTCAGCCCAAATTGGCTTTCCACATATCTTCTTCACTAACCCTAATTATTTTGGCCTTTTGTTTTTAAATGACAGAAGGAAAGCTCTTCCTTTCACTTGAACAATTAGAGGCCAACTAAGGCTATTAATTGGTCTAAATTCAATATTTTGTGTCTCAGGAAATAGAGAAGCTTACAGAGAGGCAGAGAGACAGGGGAATGGCCAGAAGTTGGAGCAGTCAGAATGCACACAGCATTTATCTATTTATTAGCTTACAGTCTTACATGAGTATGGTTCATGGTGATCCAAATCAATTACAATAGTGACATCAAGGAGCACTAATCACACATCACCATAACACCTATAGTAATAATGAAAAAGCTTGAAATATTGGAATAATTGCCAAAATATGATGCAGAAACATGAAGTGAGCACATGTTGTAGGAAAAATGTTGCCAATAGATTTGAACACCACAGTTTGCCACAAACCTTCCATTTGTAATTTATGCAATATATGAAAAGCTCAATAAAATGATGTTCAATAAAACAGAATGCATGTATAGTAAATTTATTGGTAATGCTGGGTCATTTTGCTATAACAATCCAAATTTTGATAATTTATCTGTGATTAAACCCAGATTTTTGATTAAATAAAAAAGTAATCTTTCTTAGAAGCAGAGTACATTCTCTATTAAAAAAGCAGACTTTAATATCTCAACAACTATAGTGTGGCTCTAACTTCAAGGACTTAATAAACAAATGTGTGTGTGTGTGTGTGTGTGTGTGTAAATGAAACACCAGCTGCAGAATAATTCCTGGAGCAATGTGGATGTATATAGAGAGTTGTTCATATCTCCAAGTAAATAAGAAATTTTTTGCTAATAATGAATCAATCATCTTAAAAAGAAAATTATTTTTCCCAAGGAGAGAGAAATTCAGGACTGAATAATTATTCTTTAATGTTAACCCTCCCAGACATTTTTACAACATGACCACTAGAAAGCATGTATCTTTTAGTTCTGTCTCTGCTGTGCATGAAAAATTGAGTAGTAATCAAATAAATGAGTTAGGCCAACACATTTGAAATATATATTGAAATTTGATGAAGATCTTTTAACATATATTGAGTGAGTGTGGGTGTGTGTGATATTTATCTCTGTCTATGAAGGCTATAAACCCCTTGAGAGAAGAGGTTGTCTATTCATATATGTGTTCTTCACAGAATCTAGCAAATGTATATTATATAAAATTTTAATCATGCCTAGGCATGGTGTCTGGATGTATTTAAACATGCATGAGTTTGTATATACATGCTATGAAAAGATTGTTTTCTTTTGTTTTGGTTTACTTGTGAAAGTACATTGATAATAATTCATCAAGGTCAAGGATTCAATCTTACTTATGTTGGTCATGTTTAAAACTTCCCTTAGTAAATGGGCAACCATTTCCATATTGGTATTCAAAAATGTTAGTTTGTTGAAAATTATATTTCTAGAATTATTTCTCAAAATATTCCTCATATATTAAATATGGCATAATAAGTTACAGATACATTTTACTCAAATGTATTTAGTAAATAGTTAAGATAAGGCAGTAGGTATAAACAGAGTTCTGCATTGCATATATGACTTAAATAATTGGGGACAACTGATTAGAAAATTCTGATATCTGATATATCAAAAAGAAACCTATAAAGAGAATGAGTCTATAGTTTTGGGAGTGACTTAAGTTTGTTCAAGTCATGAGGTCTCTCGGTGTACATGCATATATATATATATATATATATACGTAATATATATTTGCTTTTACATTTCCTTTTTTTCCTCTTAACTACTTTTCAAGGATCTGACACTTGCATAATTTACTTTATAATAATTTATATTAGTGAATGTTATAATAAAATGAAAAACTTATTTAATATTATAGTGTATTATTTAGGAATATGTTGAGACTGATGTCTACCTATTCACTTACACTTTATTTAGCTTATACACAATTTTTCATTCCAATAATAGAATCTGATTAATTATGGTTGCCATGTAAAATTAGGAGAAATAAAATGGTAAAACAAATTAAGAATTAATGAATTAAAAGAAAACAAAAATTGGATAAGCTTTATTATAAAGGGTAGGCAGGTAAAGAACCATTCTTTCACAAGCTATCAAGAAGGAAAAACTAGGGATAATGCATGAGAAGAAGAAAGAGGCAGATAAGTAGCATAGGGAAAGATCTTATGATCTATAGGATCAGAATATATCATCAATTACATCATAAGATGTTTAAAATCTTTGGTCAGATTTTTGCTTCTGCCATCACATTGTGAGGATCACAAGAATTTGACTTGATAGTAAATGACTCTAAATATGAACAAAATGCACGTAGAAACTCTCTTCAGGCATTGGACAAGAGGCATAACAGATCTGTTATCCATGAGATAATGGAATTATATGAGAAAGGAATCAAGTTGACCCTGCCTTTCTGTATTACTTGCTGGCGAGGAAGATATAGAATACCAGCAGAGTATGAATGTCTTGCATAAGCAGAAGAGGTAGACATTGGACTTCCCACCTTTTGAAAAAGGCATAACATTAAAGGTGGGGTGTGAAAAGGAACCCTGAATATAGGCACTGGGATTTTCTATAGGACCTTAGCTTAAGTATGAGCTGTATATGCACAAATGGAAAAGAACTAGAACTAGCAAGGGAGGCTACTACAAGGCTGTAAGCAGAACATAAATACCAGAGGTCATGAGGGCTGGGAGACTCTGAAATTATGGCCCAGCAAATATAACAAAGATATTTGATTAAGCCAGGCATGAAATTAAGACAAAAAAAGAACCACAAATTAGAATTTTAAGGACCCTGGCCCTATAGTAAATACTATGCCTTAAAACTGAGTATAACACCAAATAGATCATTTTAACAAAGAATAATTTGAAGCCTGAGAGTTTCAAAAGACATTGCCAGTCATTTATTTGTCAGTCAGAACAAAGCTCAACACTGTTTATTGAAAGACAAAATATTCTAGACTCCTTCCGATAATATATCATTCATAAAGTATAATCTATTATAAAAACTACAAACATCAGATGAAGCAAGAAAGTATACACCACACTAATGAAAAAAGTTAATAGAAACAGTTTTGAAGATGAATCCAAAGTTTCAGTTAACATCAGATGATTTTAAAATAGCTGTGTATGTGTAAATACAATAATTTTTCATAGTAATTGACTCTATTAAAATGTAAGACCAACTATGTGATGTCTATAATAAGTGAATAATTATAGGATAAACAAACATATATTTGTAAATATAGGCATATAAATACTACTGTTCAAATAGTAGTGTTAGAAAAGGTAGGAGTCTATATTCCATATGTAGGAAGGACAGTATAAAATAAGCAAAGACACAATTTTTCAGGAAATTTATAAATTCATTAACAGGGCTTCAAAACACATAAAACAAAATTCAACAAAATTAAAAAGAGGAATAGAATTTTTCTCAAATGATGAAATTGAATAATTGTCAGGGATAAAGTTCTAATTTTGTTGAAAAGGTTGCTTTCTAATTCTCACTCATCTTCTGCTGTAATTATTTTACTATTAGAGATGAAATATTGCCATCCCAGCAATAAGCATTCAACAAAAAACAGTTGTTATAAAATTAGTTTCATAACTTATTCCTTTTTCAAATTTTACTTATATTATTTGAAAGTACATTTAATGGTTATAAAAATTTATTTCAATGCTTGGAAGAAATACTCTGTCTTGGTTATTTTGCAAAGAGTAAGCAGACCCTAATGACGGTGGCAATGACATAATCTCCATTAGGCTCCCATATGGCTTAAACCCTGAGGTCTCCAATTGTGAAATAAATTGATTTTGGCTTTTAAATAACCAAGTAAACTTATCTCAATATCATTGAATATTTTTACGGAATTTTTGATGAGGAGAAGAATTGTGCTTTCAAAAATTCATCAAGTATATAACATCATTTTGTAACTCCTTGGTCCATGCCATCAAATTTTCTCCTGATATTTCAGAGTATGGATAGATTTTATTGTGAATTGAGTTGCTTTTAAATCTACATAAATGTTTCTCATTAATGTTCATTAGTTCAGTATTCATAACAAAGCAATTTACCTGGTTATATATGGAGGAAGGGAGCTTTCATTGTTAAATTTATTATAAAGTATTTACCCATCTCAGCACTGATTTTTATGTTCTTCTCTCATGTTTCTTCTAATTTAATAAAAGTTAATACACTATAATAATAAAATGGGTTTTGTAAACATTCTTGTCTGAATACAACAATATATCTGCTGGAAAAATGAATCAGGTGACACTGCCAAAACTGAAAGGCAAATTTCCACCATGTTTTCCTTTAAATGCCTCAAAATTGCCCATTTGTCAACTGGTGCAAACTCATACAAAGAAGTTAGCTATGTACATCAGCCAATGCAAAATACCATGATAATTTGGTTTTACACATGTGTAATATAACCTAGGTCAATATTTATTACAAATATTTAATAATGTGTTACCATCAAGTCCATCCATACCACACATTACATTTGGCCTTATTAAACATTCTACATACATTCAGCAATTCTCCCCTTTCTCACTCCACATTCCATCTCCCACCAACCTACAGTCAATAGTCCAACTCTATGAGTCTACTCATTGTATTTAGTTCATATCAGGAAGGCCATACAATATTCATCCTTTTGTGTCTGCCTTATTTCACTCAACATAATATTCTCAAGGTTACCAAAAATGACATGATGGTTACACAATATAACTAATGTAACAATCACTGTTGATTTATGAATATGGTTGTGGCTGAAACAAGTAGTGTAGGAAGATTAATGTTAGTGGGAGGGCAGCAGGAGGATTATATTGGGAATGTATAACAGTGATTTTGGAGGTAGATGAGGACTGTGGTTAATACTGTAAATACAGGAATATTCTACTACAAGGTTATAAGAATGTGGTGATACATGGGAAAATTATAACTAATGTAATTTATAGATTATAGTTAACAACATTGTAATGCCTTTACAGCAAAAGCAAAGTTGGTCCTATATTAACTCTAAAGGCAAAAGTAGAATGAATATAGCTTTTTTCTCTTCTTCATACTCTTTTCATTAATAAAGAGACTTTGATTATGTCATTAATGAATCTCTGTTTATCTGTGTATCTTTCTGAACACTACAGGAACAACTGAGTTAGCAGTTAAAATTGGATGAGATAAAGGTGCCTAAAAAAAGAATATTTTAATAGTGATGTTTCCATAATCTGTTGAAGTGCCTTTTTCTGTTCCTTTATGAATTTAAAAT
Source organism: Chaetophractus vellerosus (assembly GCA_004027955.1). Classification (NCBI taxonomy): domain Eukaryota; kingdom Metazoa; phylum Chordata; class Mammalia; order Cingulata; family Chlamyphoridae; genus Chaetophractus; species Chaetophractus vellerosus. Next base: position 347 of record PVKH010002931.1, on the reverse strand, counting down.
AGAAGTTTTAATTAATAAACATTTAATAATGAAATGAAGATGTTACTGAATATACAATTTGATAAAATATTATGTAAACACATAAAGATATAAATATGCATTATATGCACAAACTCAGATTATGAATACATTACCTTCCTCCCAGTGTGGGACATGACTCCCAGGGATGAGCCTCCCTGGCAATGAGGGATTACTAACAAATGCCAATGGGCAGTAAAACTGGGAAGAGACTTCAAATAAAAGGGGGAAATGGTAAAGACAAATGAGTACATAGGGCTAAGAGACTTCAAAATGAGTCCAGAGGGCAACCCAGAGGTAACACTTATGCAAATCCCAGTAGGACCTCC
>PVKH010002930.1:0-25996 GCA_004027955.1 Chaetophractus vellerosus | reverse complement strand
TCTGGTCACTGTCAAAGAAAGGCCATAGGAAATCTAGTCTGTCCTCACCTGAATTCTGAAGGGGACAAAAATCATACTTAAGCATTTGTAACAAGTTTGCTTTCAATCTAATGTTCAAATACACAGTATCTGTGTGTTCCAGGGAACTTAAAGCTTAAAAATTAATATGAACGGTGCTGGGTTTAGAAAACCCTAGGACACCTGGCAAATCAGGTAAACATGTGGTAAATAGGAAAGAGAAGTTAAAAGATGAGGGAAACATGAGCACGGATCTAATAAAGCTGCAGAATGGGAAGTATAATTCAAAGGGGGTAATGGATGAAGTTTTTCTAGAATTGATGAAAGGTATGAATATTCAATTTCCAAACAGTTGCATATAAAGAAACTTTCACATATATGCACAAAAATCGCGTACAAGATGCTCATAACTATCGTAATATACATACACACATATCTGTAAACAGGCACTTATATGTGTATACATGTAGGTGTTTTAAATGCATTTCAAAGGTATAAATTCAAATGATAAATTGCATGTCATCTTTATAAAGTGACAGAGAAAATAGATTTTTACTAGATTCACAGAAACTTAATGACTTCATGTATCCACATGGATAAATCTCAAAACATAATATTGAAAGGAAAAAAGCAAATTGCAGAATGCTTTCTTTAATGAGATGTTATTTGTTAAAGTTCCAAGCATGTGAAATCATTTACTCTTGTTTGGGAACAATACACATAGGATAGTGCAAATGTGCAAATGCACGCAAGAGAGTGGCAAATGCCAAATTCAGCACAGCTTTTAATTCTGAGAGAGGTGTATGTGTGTTTGTATGTAGTGACATGATAAAAGGGAAAATGGGGCTTTCACGTATTTTTTTTTAGACAAGTAAAAAGAACTTATTGGGAAATGGGGGAAAAGAACAGAGCTTGCTGAGAAATGGGAGAGCAGGACAGAAACACACACTGAGATTTGGTGGGCTCCTCTAGGTAGAGAGAGTGGGCTTTGGCCTGTGAGGTCACCGTTTAAACTGTTAATTATACCTCCTCTTGCTAATGCTAAGAGGAGGAGCCCCAGCTGTCATTGGTTACCCCACCAATGGTGGGGGCCAATGGTGAGGACTGTTTGGTGTATCTGGGGACAAGGGGAGATCCCAGAAAGAGAAACTCAAGGTCTCAGCGAGGTCGTGCAGCCATGTTGTCTGTCAGCCATGTTGTGACTCGTCTTCTCACTTCTCTGGCTAACCTGCCTCAAGTCCCCCCTCAGAGAGGTCACACTTTTATTCTTAAGGGGGTGCTGAGGGGTGATGTTCATTCTTCTGTAGTTACTTCCTGCTGGTAGGGCAGTAGTCTCTGTCTGACAGGGAGTAAATCTCTCTGGCTTTCTACTGAGGTTGAGGAAAGACGGGTCCAACACTGTTTGGAACTGGCTGAAATCCCCATGTGACTAAGATCTTGTTCTGGAAAGCTTTGATTCCGTCTCTAGCAGGGGTCATGTCTCCTGGCAATGGCTCACTAAATGAAGACAGGGAAGTGTTGGATGCCTCTAGGTTCTTGCCTATATTGCATAAAAGAATTTAAGAACATGCCAATTTAGATAGGCCAGTAAGAAGAATTTATTGGGAAATGGGGGAAAGGAACAGAGCTTGTGAGAAGTAGGAGAGAAGGGCAGAAATACACACCTAGATTTGGTGCGGGCTCCTCTAGGCAGAAAGAGCCACTTTCACAGTGTTTTTGTTGTTTCATTTCTTTTGCTGGTGAGTGGGTATATATGCATTTTTTCACATTGTTTTTGTTTTTTTTTTAAGATTTATTTTATTTTATTACATATCTCCCCTTCCCCCCTGCTGCGGAGACGCCGAGACTGGTCACTGCGCAGGCGCGGCTTTCCCTGCTTGTGGGCTTCTTCTGCTTCCATCACGGCCGGCTTTCAGTTCGCAGGTGGCTGGCTGCGCTCCATCCGCGGGCGACCTGTCCTGCCCGTGGCGGCTCTTGCCCTGTCCGTGGCAGCTTCTTGCCCTGCCCACGGCGGCTCCGGCCCGCCCATGGCGGCTTGCCATTCTCAAGGCGGTCTGCCCGCTAGGAGAGGTCCCCGGGAATCGAACCCAGGGCCTCCCATGTGGTATACCGGTGCCCTATCCACTGGGCTATCAAGCCGGCCCCTCACATTGTTCTTTATGTCATTTAAATCTGAAATTGTTCATCCCTTTGTAACAGAGAGAATGGTAGTACGGGAGCTAGTACTTATAAACAACACTTAAAGGAGTGTGCTATAAGGACGAGTAGACGAGAAATGAGGTGGTAAGTGAAAGGAGTAGGGAATTAAGGGAGATTTTTAGTTGGGTGATATTAAGCATGTTCTTATACATAAGGACTGACCCATTTCAAAAGAATGGGTTCCTGAGCACAAGGAAGCCAGTTCCTTTAGAGAGAAGCACGATCCTTTTCCCTTCTATTCAACCATCTGTCCTAAACTCATTAACCTAGAAAGCTGCCATTTTGCCCGACCAGTGTCCCTCTTCCTTCTTGTGATTACTTTCCCTCAGTTTCACTCAAGGGAATTATTGTTTCACCATTTTGTGTGGTGTTGGTGTGACAGTCAACACAGTGACTTTTCTTTTGATATTCCCAGCGGTGAACATAGAAACCAAGCCAAGTGAATTGGTTAGGGCAAGGCCAGCTGATTCTGAGAGAGCCCTACAATCACTGAGTGGTTTAGAGAAGGTAAAAGTTTATTTCTTCCCCATATAATAGTCCAAATTGGTTCAGTCAGAAACCCAGGGTCTTAACATCTTGATTGAGACCTTGTCCTTATTTGTTTGGTGAAAGCTGGGTTTTAGCTCCTTTGTGTTTCAGCTAAAGAGAGGATGGTAGGGGCAGGTACACGGCACCAAGCGTAGGCCCAGAACTGGCCTATGGCGCTTACGTCCGAAGAGAACTGGTTCACACTGACACCTGGTAGAGGGAAGGAGAAGCAGAGAAAGGTCGTCTAGTCGTGAGAACAGAAGCAATTTTGGCAGACAACTCATGTTATTCATCTCACTAAGTCAATTTGATTTCCTTCCTGGATTTTGAGAAGAATTGTAACAGTTACAAAAGATTATATTAAAAAAGAAAATTATACCCTCTAATGGGCAATGTACTTGGGCCCTATCTTTTATCTGTAGGCAAAATATTTGACTTTATACACTCACAGAGCTCCCAACTTCCAAAAATGTCTAGTTAACCAAATACTGCATTCTTTATTGTAAATAACATTGTTTTATATCCATGGTTAATAAGTACAGTCTAATCAATTCTTACTCTGTTTTTCCTCACTTATACTTTAACCTTCTCTTCTAGCTTAAAAAATATATATGACAACTGTAAATGTATTCATATTTTGAAATAATTTAATTGTAAATTCCACTTGGTTTTGAGTTAGATTAAACGTTGTTGAATTTTGGCTGTCTATATTTCGGGCTGATTGGAAGAGAATCTTTCTAGGAAAACTCATTTATGTATTCATATCAGTGGGCATTTAAATTGCTTGCTGTAATGAAATTGATGTCTACCTAATTACCCAAAGCATAAAAACTTATAATTAAAACCCCACAAGTAAAATAGGTCCCTTGGGACATTTATATATATTTTTGAAATATATATGTATTAAAATTCCACTTATACTCTCTAAAAATGGATATTTTGGATCATTAGGGGATTATGTACTTTGGACATATCTATAATTTCTGTTTTAACTATCAGATGTCAGGAGATGAAGCTTCAATGTTATTGCTCAAAACTGAAATTGATTTGGCTGTAATGAAGTGATATTTTAATAATTTGCAAGTGATCCACACCAGAGTTGTGAGGTGATTTACTGAGTACTACAATTTGTGTTTTATTGGTTTTACCGGAAATAGACTAAGGCATTGATGAACTAAATGCCAAAGACAAGATAAAAAACTATCAAATGAGGATTTAGACATCTAGTAAGTCAGGATCACATATTTCTTTCCCTAAAATAGCACAATTCTTTTCAATCATGGAAGATAAGTCTTATTAAGAAAAACAAGACTGGTTCAGTTTATTTTTTTATCCAATTCTTTGCAACCTTAAAAACAAATAATTTCTGAATTCTGAGCTATAGAGGTTGTAAAAAAAAATCCACCAGTGGAAGTAGCTTCAAAATTAATTAGTAATCATTTTTTTCTCTCCTCAAATTGCTGTAGGGAACTAAATTATTCAACTATCATAGATCTCTACAAAAGAAGTTTCTAATTAAAACCAAAAAGTCATTTCAAGCAATGATAGACATATGATTACAAAGATAAAATCCTTTTTTATTTTTAATATAAATTGTTATCATTTGATTGGATAGCCCTATAGTTTTAGTAAATGAAACCACTTTAAATGCAAATTCAAATAATGACCATTTGCAATTATTTGTATATATTCATTGTCACTCAATGCATAAATATATGGAAACTTAGAAGTAAATATTAAGAAACCCTGCTATTCTTAATATTCTCTCACTTTTTGATGTTTGAAATATGACATCATGTTTAACTGCTGTGACCCATGGTTTGAAACAAATGTGGGATCATATTGACTCTGCTCAAGTTTAGAATTGCATTTACAGAGTTTTCTGAGGAAAGTGAAATGCTTTTTGGGTGAATGGGTTCATCTTTAAATTTTAGTTTTATTTTCATTCTTATAATTTCAATATGAAGAGCTTTTAGATGATGAACCATAATCATCTAATTTGGTAATTTCTTATCAAAATCTGGCTCACCTATAACATGAATCTCTGATACTCTCATTTTCTTACTCTCAATATATTAATAAATCATATAATGTGCAAATATATCATGTTTTTTCCAAAGTCATTAACTTTATTGACATGACGGTTGTAATGGTTTGACAGTTTTATGTAATTATGAATTCCAAAAATATAAATTGGATCATGCTTGTAAACTGATCTGTTCATCTGGGCATGATTGGTTTATGATAAGGGCATTAACTGGGTCATGTCAGGAGGGTGTTGGGCCCCGCCCCTCAGTGGGTGTGGTCTCAAGTATAAGGGCTAGGCAGCAGATTTGAGTGGCAGAGATTTGGAGAAGCAGGTTTTTGAAAAGGAGTACTGATGTTGGAGTGAGCTGTTCACCCAATAGTCTACAGCTGGCCTTGTGGAGAGATGCAACGCATAGAGAGCCTCATGGTCTACAGCTGAACTTGTGGAGGAAACAGAAGCTAAGCCCGGAGAGAAATGCAGTCCCGGGAAGAGAGGAACCCGGAAGCCTGAACACTGGAGACGTCGGCAGCTATCTTGCTCCAACACGTGGACTTTGGTGAGGGAAGAACTTTATGCTTTGTGGCCTGGTAACTGTGAGCTTCTACCCCAAATAAATACCCTTTATAAAGACCGATCGATTTTGGTATATTTCAAAAGGCACCCCTGTGGCTGACTAATACAATGGTTCTATATGCCAAACTTCCCTCTTCTGAAAGAGTGCCATGGGTATGAGAAGCTTGTAAAAGTTCAGTTCAGTACAAAATAAGTGCTTATCACCGATAGGGATCAATATATTGCTGCAGTTAGTGCCATCAATCTGGCATAAAATTCAACTTCTATTAATAATGAAAACAAAGTCTTCATTGGACCAAATGCTGTTCAGTAGAGTGTGAATTACATGCCTGGTGTTTAAAGATCACTTTCGGGCACACAGTGTATGGCATGAAAGATGAGAACAGTCTTTGAGGATTTCACAACACTTCTCTGTTATGGTTCTGAGATGATACAAAAACAGTTATTCTAAATTCTTGTTTAGAAATTTCTCATGGGAATTGAAACCAGACATCCTAAAGAAGGGCACAGAACTAGTGAAATCCAGGAAGAGTACTTATCACTGATAGGTGAAGGAAATCCCTTGCATTGTCTCTGGAATGATAGGGACAACATAGTTTTTGATGAATCCTCACTAAAGGCTATCTAGCAGGAACTTCAGTCACCAAACACGTTTTCAGTGCTTACTTTATGTAACACTATGCATATCAGAAAATCTTGCATCTATCCAAAACATGTGTCTAATAGAGTGCTCAGTAGTCATAGTATTTCAGTGTCTCTATACTATGAGTGCTTCTACCCATAACCTTGAAGGTAATCAACTGTTCACCCCTTCTGGAATTTTTGTTAACAGTAAATGATACTGAAAAGTGATATGTGATGGAATAGAATAGATTGAAACACAATCTCTTGTGATTTTGCCGTTCTAAGTGAAAAACAAAAGACTTAGAAGTAGAAGGTCCTTTTTACAATCGTCTAGAGAAAGGCTAACTATTTGGAAGAGGAAAGAAAACTCAAAGGAAGAAAACAGTTAGTTTTATAAATAGTGTTAAATAATGGAATTTGGTTTTCTGGAGCAAGCATATTTTTATTTAAACAGTGAGAGAGAAAAGTGCCCAGTGGTACAGTATCAAATACTCTGAAACACGAAGGCTGAGACTTGAACAGAAGAGCTGGTGAAATAGGCAGTTGTCAGAAGACTAATAGGAAAAACAAGGACCTTTGTGCTGAGCTCCATACAATACTCACTGAATGGACACAGCTTCATTTAAAAAGTGATACATAAATATTGCTACTGTTCTGTTTAGCAAAGGGTGAAACTTATTGAAAGGAAGAGATGTAATGAAAGAGTAATCCAGCAAACCCGGCAAATGCACATGGGAGTTCTCAGCTGAGCAAATGCACTGAAGTCCTGCCTGAGTCGCTTTAGTATGGGGCAATCCTCAGTTGTAGAGTGAAGTATGGTATGTGTGAATCTGATGGCTTGGTAGAAATAACTGAGGGATGGCCCTGCCTAGACACCAGATAAACACACTTCAATAGTTTTGCCACCTTAGAAACATCCAGATGCAAATTTTAGGCAGTTGATGAGAAACAAAGACCTGGGGTTCAGGAGTGATTCAGAAGTAGAGATAGATTTGGAGGTTTAGATCTACTGGTTGTAGCTGAAATAAAGATGTGAACCATAGAGAAAGCTGCCTATAATTAGAATCTGTAAGGTAAAAGCATGCAGAAAGAGAAATGTCAGAGAAGAGGAAGGACAATCACGAGAAAGCACAGGATACAGAGATGAGCTTCAAAAATGCTGAGAAAAAATATAGGTCAAAGCACCGAAGAGACGTAGCGTTACAAATGATGGGACACAAAGATGAAAGAAAAACTTTTATACACTGAAAACCGGTGTCTGTACACAGAGCACAATGGAGCTACACAGGGGGTTTCTGAGAAACTCCTACTTTTAAAATAGTATGTCAAAATAAAAGGGATAAATAAGAGTGCATTAAAAAATAAGCTACATTAAAAATAATCCAACTATGTATTCAGGAAGACTATAAAATCCTTGATTATTTAGTGATTTTCAGAATGATTCTTTTAAAGTTTATTAAAGATAGCAATATTTTAGTTATAGCCATCGTACACAAAAATATTCTATAAGAGCTATAAGACTATGTTTGTGACAAATTCAATAGTGTTGCGAGATTACAAAGAGAAAGCAGAACTCCTTAACTCCTATTTTGTTTTAATTAATTTAGCAAGCTATTATTAAATCTCTATCATAGTTATTATTATTATTGTCAATTGCTTTATCTATAGGCTAAGTAAACAAGATAAAGAGGGGAATTCATTATGCAGATGGATTAATGCTAATCAGCTGGCCTTGAGGTAGGGCCATATCTTGGTTTATGCGGATGGGCTCAGGATAATCACAAGGGTTGTACTTGTGAGGAAATGGAGGAGGGAGGCAGAAGAGAGAGAACTAGAGAGATGGCAGCATGAGAAAGCCTTGGCCTGATATTGCTGGATTTGAAGATGGAGGGCCAGGGCCAGGGGCCAAGAAGTGTGGGCATGCCCTAGAAGATGGGAGGGGAGGGAGAGGGAAATATTCTCCCCTGGAGCCTCCAGAAGAGAATGTACCCTGCTGTAATCACTGCTACAGTGGTTTTACTTCTAAGTATAGTGGTTATTTAGCTTTTTTGCATTCCTTTTCTTGTTATCTTCTGTTAACTGAGTGATTTATAACATTGCTGTAACCAAATGCTCCTTATTACAGCCAGTCTTATTCCAACTAGCTTTTAGCAGTTTTCAAGGGCTTCTCTGGCCTGCACTTGCATACTCCCTATTAACTGTGACCAAAATATAACCAATCAATATATGCCAAATTAAAGAACATCACTACCTCTACCTCCCTTTGTTTATATTCCATGAAAATCCTAAACTCTTTTGACTCAGGGAGGCAGATCTGAGATTTTTCCCGTCTCCTTGCCTGGCTGCCATACAATAAAACTCCTTTTTTTCTTTTGAAATCTGCTGATGTCACAGCATTGATTTCTGTGCTCATCAGGCAAAAAAACCCTTGCTCAGCAACACTGCTGACACTTTGATTTTACCCTAGTGAGAACCACTTCAGATTTCTGACCTCTAAAATTGTAAAATAGCAAATTTGAATTGCTTTAAGTGACTGTGTTTGTGATCATTTTTCAGGTATCTCTTGTGATGGAGCTGGATTCAGTCTCAGGTTTCTATACTTGGAGACCAGGGATCTTTCTGGTACATAGAACATTCCTTCTTCTCTTCAACTGTTTAGAATACACGTGCTAAAATGTGAAAATGCAGTAAAGAAAATCTGGTAAGATGGAACACAGGATCAAGCTTTATACGTATACTTGACAGGTTAAAATATGGAAAAAGAAAATATGAGGTATTAAATGTGATTATTTAAGAAAAGTCAATTATACTGTATCAAAGAAATACATTGTGTTTGGCTTTACTTCTGCTAAAATTGCTATATTTTCTGTCATTTTATTTGTATGACAAGCAGAAAGAAATATCAGATGTTATGAAAAGTTGAGGTTTAAGGGTTTTAACAGTAACCATATGTCTTTTGGTTGTTGTTGTCGTGGTGGACCTGTTAAACTCAAACAAGTGAGAAAATCCCAGTATTTGCAACAAACTTTTTAAAAAATTCAAATGAATTGAATAATGTTTCTGTGAATTCTCTAATTAAAGGTCACATTCTACAAATTTCGTATTTAACATTTAATCACTACAAAGGAAAAAACTTTATATTGAATAGTTTATTAAGATTCTGTGAATATCTCCAGAGCTGCTTGCTTCCTTACAGGAATGATAGTAAAATATGGATCCCCCACCATGTGAATTTAAATTTTAATAATTTAAAATTCTCCCAATCTGTAATGTCTCTTTGTCCTTATGCTCTTATCATCAGAATGTAAAAACTCCCTAAGTGCCCTCCTTTATATCATTGATGAGGCAATGACTTCCCTAATACTTCATGGTATAGCATTAATTTCTCTCCAGACTTACATTTGTAACCTCTATGTCTTTTTTAAAATTTTTAATTAATTTATTTTTGCCAAACATTTTCTTTTAATTTTAGATAAGGCTAAAGCAAAAAGTTAGGCTTATATGAATTTCCACGAATACAATGGTTAAACACTCTGTGTGCTGTAGTTAGCCACTCATTACTTGGACTGCATTAATATAGTTGTAGCAAGAGGAAAGTCCTTAAAAATGTCCTTGGGTGCTGGCTCTCTCCAACTAATGACACTGTGGAGTGGTCCTTTGATGTGCTCACGAGACTACAACCTAAACTGGGAGAAATTTCGAATCCTAAAGCAAATGGTTTTATGTTGAAGTAAGCATGAATTTGAGTTTGAATGGCTTAATTTGATATACAAATATATTACCAGTGCCCTTTATCATTTGGATTGGCTTCCATAAAAGAGATTGACCTTCAGCTCTTTCTTTGGGTCAGCAGAAAATGCTGGAATGGCAAAGGAAATGCAGGAGGAGACCATTTCCATTAGGAGAAAAGGCTCAGAGCTCTGTATGACTTAAATATTTTGAAAAACCTTTAATAAATATATTGATTTTTTTCTCAGCTTTAAATTTATGACCAACCCCACAGTGAAATGGAGATAACTTTAAATATATAGTAGGCCTGTGGTCTAATATCTACTTCTTACCAGAGTGTTGTCAGTCAGATAACTTTTCTGAGCCTCAGGGAATTAATCTGAAAAATAAAGATATTTATACTGATTTTAAGCAGACTATGTCAGCATTAAATGAGATAATACATATGAGGCATACAGTGCCTGTCATTCAACAGGTTGCCCAATATAAAATAATTAGCTCTGAGTTTGTCAGGTGGGAAACACATTTGCATCTTTAACCAGAAAAAAAGTTTGTTCAACTGGAACCCCTTAATGAACAATGCTCCAAAGTAGACTTCTCTTCAATAGTGGTCTTCAGACTGGGGTACTATTTTCCAGATTCTCAACTTTCATTTTCCTTTTTTCCTAAGATATGTCAGCCTGAGCACAGGCTCCAGGTCAGCTTCATTACAGATCCCCATTCTTTTTCCCTTTTGCAGTCATCCCCTGACTCTATACAAAAGACAGACCTCACAAACATCCTGGCTTCTACTGGAAAACACCCACCTCCCTCCCCCCACCCCCATGCAGGTGTAAATACCGAGATGAGACAGGAGCCAAAGTATTTCATGTACAAGAAGTGAATGTCCCCATTGACCAATCACAACACTTTTTACAAGATAGGTGCTTCTAATTTGCTTTCAACAAAATTGAAGGAACACTAATCAAACTTCAACTGCTACTCATGATCAGTCACTCTAAAATTAGAACACCAGGAATGTATTTTAGAGAATTAAGCACCAGAAAATGAACAAAACTTTCCATTCTACTCAAAATATTTAGGTGAAAAAGCTTTCCTCTATAAAAACAAAACAACACATAGGAATGGAATTGATGCTGAACCCTAGGTCTAGTAAAAATAAAAATTCATCTTTGAAGAGGTGAATTAATTAAAGACAGTCCCATCCATGTCATCTGCAGATGCACTTTCAGGGAAACTATACTTTTATCTCATAGTTACGTATCAAAACATATTATGATGAATTTTAACTAATAAAATTATAACAACTTACTCAAAACATGTTTTAACACTTACAGCCTATGTATCCAAACAGAAATATAAGTATTACGTATATATTTTTGCTGCACATCTGGAGTGATAGTGAGTTCCAGGCACCTGCTACGGTGCAGGAAGGAGTGTAAGGAAGAGTAGAGCTCATGGTTTGATCGCCCTGGAGATGCTCAGGAGCTGCTTTCCACCTGTTTACTTTCACTCTGATTTCCTGCTGCCCTTCCTCTTTGCTCCTTAGGTCCTGCCTCCACCGAATAAACATGGACTAATAGCCCCTGGTCTTGGTGTCCAGAATCCAAGCAGAGACAAAGGAACAGAGCGTGAAATCTGAGAGTACTGACAGCACTTAAAAAGTGTTATTAAAATTAAGTCAAAACTGGTTGAATAGTTCCCAAAGTTGAGGGAATTATTATTATTTTACCCTGGAGAACACCTTTATATATACTCCTCATCATTGCTTTAGTAGTAATTGTTCTTGAATGGGGATGAGAAGCCAATAATGATAATATCCTTTACGTAACACACAGGACTGGCAAATATCACGGTGTAGCCAGCGTTGCCCTTCCCACTGACCCCTTTATTGAAATGACAACTAGGTCATGTCGGACTGTTTTATTCTGGCATTGAGAGAAAGCATGTATGGTGGAATCTATAAATTCCTTTTTGAATGTTTCCTACTCAATGCATGTAACAAACTGGTTGTATGTGATTTGAAAAGATATTCAGGAAACGATGCTGCGTTTCTATCATTATGGTATATGCCTTATGCTTGCAATTATACAATTATTAGTCTTACTATATAACTATCAGGATTTTAAAAATATGCAGATTTGACTCTTATAATAGAAGATATTTGTATTTTAAATTTGCTTGGGAGTAAAAGTGCTACATGTTCAGTAGCATCATTTTAAGGCATTTTATCTTCACTTTTATTGCCAGATGTGCTGTTCATTTATTCACTTTCACTGCTAATAAGTTTTCCTGCTTTAAAAATTACAGAGATGTAGACAAAATTTATGATGACATGTTTTGCCCAATTATTTCTTGGGTTTCAGATTATTGTTTAAGATAGGCACCCACAAAGAATAATTTATACTTTGGAGTAAATCTTCTACGGCCTTTTCTTCTCCGGCACAAAGAACTAATTATTGCTTCTATAGGGACTGAGTCCCTTAAGCAAATAAGAGTGGCCTTCTGGCACAATACATGTAATTCCTCACATGGGTTTGAAAAATATAATCTTGAAAATGGAATATTCACTCTTCCTTAAAGATGTAATGGGTTTCATATTTACAATACACACCTTCAGGGATGTCAAGAGTAAACAGGCTGCGGGATCGGCATGCAGCGAGCTGCTGAAGACCTGCCCCAGGTGCAGAAAAAGCGGCAGCAGCAAAGCAGTAAAAGAGCATTGGGTTAGCAGCTAGCTTAAAGGACCCTGCCCATATTGCTAATAGGGAAGTGTCCGAAGTGGGCTGATAAGCACAGGCCAGGTGATTCCTGCCTGCTCCCTCTTTTGTCACGGCCACTTTCTCTCTGGCCAATAATGTCCCGTACCAAGTGTGTTGGACACGCCCTGCGAGAGCCCCCAGGACTGGCAACCCTTCAGTGCTCATGCCCTGTTAGGCCCTCTCCTCCTAGGCGCAGTTGAGACCTGTGACTTGCTTCTTCCCAAGGGGACATGACAAAAGTGGTGGGAAGTCATTCCTGCAACAAAGGTGAAAGGATTGTGGAGGTGTGATTAAGATCCCAAAACAGTTGATTTTGAGGTAATAAAAAAGGAGATTATCCTGAGTAGGCCAGATTCAATCAGGTGAAAGCCTTAAAAGATGAGTTGAGAGACTCCAAGCTGCAGAAACTTCCCTTTTTGGCTTGATGAAGTGAGCGGCCATGTCCAAGGAACTCCAGGTGGCCTCCAGATAGTGCAGGGGCTGTAGTTGCTGAGAACAGCCTCCGGCCTCCAGCCAGCAGGAAGCCACTGCTGTGGAGCCTACACACCCAAGGAAATTAGCTCTGCCAACTGCCAGAGTGAACATGGAAGTGCACCATTTGAGCTTCTGGTGAGGACGTGACTCAGCCAACACCTTGCTGGGCCTTGAGCAGGGTACCCGGTCAGCTTTGCCTGTACTCTTGACCCACAGAGTCTGTCAAATAATATGTGGGGATTGTTTTTAGCTGCTAAATTTATGGCTTTTCGTTGTGCAGTATAAGAAAACCAATGCATGGTTGTCTCAGAAAAGAGAAAGATTCACTTCCAAGATATGACTATTAACCAAGAGGGAATACTAGTCAATGCTGAAAGTGGTTGATGTTAGAGTCACTGTCTCTGAACTCTGCCGCCTCTTTTAGTTAACCCATTTTTCCTAATTTTCCTTTTGCATAGTGTCTTCTAAAATTTGTTTTAATGTGTAAACTCAGTTTCAACTAGGCTTCTTAATGTTAATTTGAAGTCAGTGCAATTTTGTGCTTTTGATAAAATATTTGAGTTACCTTGTAATGCATTATTCCCCTGTAAATGATACCTAAGCATTTAGTTAAGTTGTACTGTATTCTAACTTGCAGACTGGGATGTGTCAACCTTTGTCATGTCCAACTCTATACCCCACCTGTCTATATGCTGCCTTAAAGAGACGCTCCAATATTGTGGAAGACGACTAGAGAAGGATACTTAAATTCCAGTTGGTGGATTTAGCCAATAGATTGCTTTGTGATTCTGGGGACCATCTAATACACTAGAACTCAATTTCCTTCAATTTTGCCTTCTCACCCAGAGTATTTTTCTCTGTAACGTACATGAAAGTGCTTGAAACAGGAAAAAATTCTAAATAAATATAGAGGATTATGAGCCTGCAAAATCGTTTAATAACATCTGATATCAAATGGGTAACACAAATAATACATTTAATAAACTAAGTGTGTTGTTTTCAGTCTTGGGACCAGCATGGCAGGACCGCTGCTTCTTTCGGGATTATACAGGGTGCGATTTAAAGCTCAAATTCAGTACATCAAAATGCGCCTGCTGTCTCCCCCTTCTTGTCAGATGCAACTTGTTTCGTGCTCTTTTACGGACACATTGTTTTGCACATTTATGTCTAGTACCATCTGGACTGTCTGGCTCACCCAAGATTCTCACATGTTTTGCTTTAATATCTCACTTCTTATTTGCCCATTACTCACTCTATAGATTCTGCCTCCCTGGCACCATTTTTCAGTGGGAAGACTACTAGGGAAACTTTATAGTTTCTTTATCCTTTCTGCTTGGCACAGGGTGCTTCCACGTTTCCTATCAACTAACTCTATGCAGCCAATGTTGCTACAACCACTCAGCCAATGTCTCTCTGGCAATTACAGTGCGGTTTTTCCCCACAGCAGCCCAATTTGGTCTTTTTGAATAAACATTTCTGCTCTACTTATTAACTGTATGTGTTGCCTAATTAGAAAATTCAGAAATAAATCAGACCCTTAGTTTCATAATAAAATATTTTAGGTATTAACTCAGTGATTTGTTAATTTCTTTGTTATCATAAGAAATATACATGGCAAGAGCCAGGCACTGTCCTTAAGTGCTGAAGATACAAAAGGAGGAACATATGTCCTTGCCTTCAAGGAGTAGGGGTCAAATAAGTAAACCAACAAATTTATTCCAGCAAAAAATAAGTGGGTTAGGTGGGCCCCCCCCCCAAGCAGAGGGCATCTGCTCAGGCTGTCGGATTTCCTTGGAGATCTACCTGCGAATTATGTGGCCTGTTTTGTGGTCCTATGTAAAGTCCGTGACAGATACAGAAAGAATAACCTTGTCCAGGAGAAGAAACTCTCACTTTGAAATGAGTGTGAAAAGAAAAGATGCAGTTGTTGCTTTCAAAACACACGAGTGCGCAATCAGACGATGCTCAACTTGAGAGGGTAGGGACGAGTCTCCTAGGAGGCTCTGGTCATTGATTGTCTTTTCTGAGTTCCTCTGTGGAAAGTTTTTTTCAATCTCTTGGCTCCTGATTAGATAATCTGGGTATTGATTCTAACCCCTACCATCGGAATCTCTGACTTTTTGCCCTCTTTTGACTCTATGTTCTTCTCCTATTTCTGTAAAATATTGGAGTCTTCGATTATCATGTTACCTTCTTCTTCTGGCTCCTGGGTTGAAATGTGCTTTCTCAACAGCTCTTTCAATTTCCCCCAAAATGGTTCACAGATACAAAGACAAATATAGGCTCTGTTCAATATTTCAAGGAGGAGTTTGATAAGGAGGAGTGGAGGAGGAGAATAAAGGAACGGCATCAAAGTTAAAAGTCCTATCTTTGCTCTTCTCCCAAATTTCCTTTTCAGTTCTCCCATCACTGGAAGCCTCCTCCTTTGCAGTTTGCCCGCTTGGAGTCCAGACTCCGGCTGCTCTCCCTTCCCCCAGCATTTCCCTCTGGAAAAGCTCATATAAAGAGATTATCTAAAACACCCTGAGCGCTCTAAAATGAATTCTAGTAAATAAGCCAAGTTCAGAGGCAATTTTCAGCCTTAATATTTAATTAAATTCAAATTTCCCCCAAAGTCTGACATATGAACTTGCTTGTCTTTAGAAGGTTTCGGGGTTGCCTTTGAGCAAATGTGTCATGTCCTATTATTCATATATGATGATGATGCCACTATTTCAATATCTATACAAGATGGACTTTGGATTGTTTATAAAGTGGCCAAATGTTTTATGACGAGGAAAGAACAAAGCATTAAGAAGGATCGAATTTGCATTATTTAATAGTATCATATTCACTTAAATAATGTAAATAGTAAAGCCAAATTTTCTTGACCAAATAATTTTAAAGGACTTGCATTTAGGACTGTTAATAATCACACTGACTACATGGAACTTTATATGTGCTTTGGAATAAAAGTTTGGACTCAAATTCTGAGTCCAGGATTGCCCTTAGCAAGAAAAAAAAACCAACTTCTCTGTTCCTTAGTTTCCTCATACTTAAAAAAATATGAATTCCTATTTCACACACATCCCAGATGGATTTATGACCCGTCTAGCTCACATCCTTCATTAGTCAAGAGGGAAATAACACCAACTTCACTGGGTTGTAGATAGGGTTAAATAAAATGGCAAAGATATAATGCTCAGTTAAGTACCTAGAACATGGTGGATGTTTGAAAACGTTTATAAACAAATCCCTTCTCTCAATTTCTTCTTCTTCTCCCACTCTTGACCCATTCTAGATTAAGTGCTGCATTTATGAAGAAAGCAGGATGTAGATGGGAAATAGATGTGCCATGTTTTGAACTATTTTATGAGGCAGCAGATAAGCTCTTCAAATGTAATTTCCTTGGCTTTGGGATGTGCTTGCTGAGTAACTTCTATTGCACACAATTGCGTACTTGCTTCATTAGGTGATATATTTTCTTTTGCCCCATCTTTTATAAATTGTTTCAAGATGTACAGGAAAGGTTTTGTGGGCTTCCATATTGATCCTGACAGTGTCAGAGGATCAAATATAAAATAAAATTGCTATTTTTCCCATTTCACACAAGAGCCATCCATTCAACCAAGAGAGAGGCAAATATCTCTCCCAAAGCAACTTGGCGTGCAGTGAAATATTGGTATTCGAATTAGAGTCTAATCAGGAGGAGCAGACAAAGTGATGTGTTTCAGCCTTGTCTTTTTTGTAGCCAATTACCCTAGACTCCTAGTGTTCGTGTCTTCCGTGTACTTTCTTTAATTAGCGCTTTAATAGCTCAACTTCAGAGAGTTGGTTCAGGGAGAACTTTCCCAAAGCTGCCAAATGGTCAGAAGCAGGAGGTGATTAAATTTAGTCTCAAGCACTAGGCATCTGCATGCATTCTTTGTATCACAGTGTGCTTTTCAAGATGAGTTCCCAATAATTCCTGTCCAGAGGGATGTGATGCTGTCGGTGAATACGTTTGAAAATGCTGCCTAGCATCATTAACCACTGTCTGTATACTACTGATTTAGATCAATTTTTATAATAGGGTCCTCAACTCTCCATTAAGCACTGTTTTATGTTGGATGAGGAAGAAAAATATTTGTGCAGAGATTATTGTTTTATTAGGCTTGAGCCAGAAAAAAATATACTGCACTTCACCTTTTTTATTAGCCTTTCTTGTGTTTATTATGGATGGAGCTATGGGAATCTTCTTTCCTTAAAGGTTTAACCCTTTTCATTATAAAACATTGACTTGATTTGATGCAAATTATGTTGATAGGCAATAATTGAAACAATAGTTAACTTTCACTTTAAAGCATCTCATAGGATTTGCCAGTAACTTCCATAATACAATATTAAAAATACAGCCTCCCTGGAAATACAGTGATTCATTCGTCAAAACTTGTTTTACTTTCATGTTTTAACATCTCTGCTAAGGATGCATTTTATAATATATGTAATAGGAAATCATTTTGTTATTTTAAATTTTTGGAGGATATAAAATAATGGTGTCCCTTACCATCAGTGACATCTTAAAATATAGTATGTACTTTTCTGCTTATTTAATACCTACCTGTCCATAAAACACAAATGACTTGCAATAAAAAAATGAAGTGCCTTTTTTGCTTGAACTAGTTATTATACAAAATTCCTTTGTTTTATTCAAAATTGCTTCCCATCTAATATTTGCAAACATAGCACACATGTATTAAAAATGTCCTTGAGAGCAAGCATTGCCAATATGGTAAAGTTCTGTCATGCAAAGTTCAAATACTTATGAGTGTAACTTTTCAAAAGTTAATTTTAAATTCAATGCCTGCATAAAGAAAATTGTTTACATGGCCAGAAGGAGAGAAGCCCGGTTGCTGGGGATTGAAGGATGGTCTTTTTTAGTGCACACCCCTCACTCTTGGCTCAGTTAGAGGTGGGGCATGGGCTCTCCTGGTCCTCTGAAAATAACATTACGCTGAGGGGTTGGGAAGTGATTAAGCAGTGAGAGTGGTACTTCTTTTTCAATTGAAAATTGCATTCTTTTTTTTCTCAATTATGAATTTATTGCATGCTCTCACTAAAAGAAAAAGGTAGATTTAAAGAAAAACATGAATACTGTGAATTAGTATGCAGAGTTTCCTAGTAGGTCTTTTTTATGGATACACACACACATAGGATCATGCTCTCGTGCTGTTCGAAGCCTTCTTGTTCATTTAACAATAGCATATGCAAATATTAGGTATAAATTAGTTTAGTGACTCTATACATGGTCGCCATGCAATGGAACGGAGTAGCTGCAGCGGGTTCCATCATGTGACTCTACATTCATGACAATACAAAACAATGGCTAAGTTCTATTTTGCACCTAATACACCCCAGTCATTGGGCAGAACACTTTGTGCGTTTGATCTTATTTAACTGTCACAATAACCTGATGATTTACACACCTGATCTCTGTTAACCTTCACAACAAACCTATGCTTCTCCACATCTTCACACTTACTGGGTATTAACATATAGCCCTTCTAAGAAAGGTTTGATCATTTTATATTAACCTGGCCAGGAACATAGGATGACTGAATTTTGCTCTGCAGATCACCACACACATTTTTAGGATATTCTAGAACCAACCTTCCTTCTTTTCTTCCTCCCTCCCTTCCTTCTCTCCCCCCCTCTCTCTTTTTCTTTCTCTTTCTCTCCCTCTCCTTTTTCTTCTCTTCCTTTCATCCTATTCCCTCTTTCTTTGTTTCTTCATCTTTTTTTTTCACTTTCTACCTATCTACCTATCATGTTTTTAAAAAATCAGCTGCATAAATACTGATAAATACCAATGCAGAGCTTATTTGTAACAACTGAGTGGGTACATATAGCTCCTCAAAAGATGTTTTAATGTAATAGCTAAGCAAAAGAGAAAAAAAAACCCTACATTACAGGAATCCACAAGTCCTTCAATATTGTAATGTTCATTAATATATCTAAGAGGTACCATACAGTTGGAATTTTTTTTTTAATTTGGGCAAATTATCTCAGGCTTAGAGAAAAGTTGAAGATTTCCTATATCTCCTTCAAGCAGATTCTCCAAATGTGCTCACATTTGCCTCTCACCCATCTCTCTCATTTGAGGGAACCATTAGAGAATCAGTTATGGACTTTTTGCTCTTTTACATTGCATACTTCAGTCGACCAAAAAACGGGAATTTTTATAACCAAGGCATACTTCTCAAAATCAGGAAAATAACACTGATACGATCTTATTAGCTGACCTACAGGCCTTGTGCAGAATTATCCCCAAAGCATCTTCATTCAGTTTTCCTGTCCCATTTGTCTTCTTTATACAGAAACAGCTTCTCTGTTATTTTTCAATAGTACACATAATGATCAGTTATTTGTAGAAAAACCTTTCCGTTGTAACACACTTTTGGCAAGAATACACAGAAGGGTATTATACCATTTAGAGCTCATATATGAGATATGTTGAGTGGTCAAAATTGAAAGTTGAGTTATAATACACTCCTTTCGTTTTACTTTTCAGCAGCTACATAAATCCCATCCCACAGACTGTTGTTTTCATAAACCCTGCCTCTAGTTTTAAGTTTGGTTTGAACTGCAGCTCAATTACCCACCTATAAGAATGAAGAATTTTATGTTTTTCCTCTGAAGTATTAATACTGTATAGCTGCTAAAACCCAGAAGCACATTGATATGACGTAATAACACTTGAATAGCTGGTTATTTTTGTAAGTACATATGTGTTGGCATCCAAATTAAACTGAAAATGATGCTTTGCGTGATATCGAAGCACAGTATATTGAAAGTAGTTGATCAATACTTGTTATGAAAGTTTTATGAGGTTTGTCATTTTAACAATCTAGTATCAAAGTAGAAGCATAAATCAATATTTCATGGCTTATTTAAAGGTGACTTTACTTTTTTATTAATAATACTCATTTGTTTTTAGCTATCAATATCAAATCATGCAAAAAGCTAATAAAACTTGTCTTAAATTCCTAATTGAAAGGAAGGTCATAAATCAGGTGAGCAGAGTGTTTCCTAGGAAACCACAGGAACCTCCATGATATCTAAAAAGATCATTAGTATGATGAAGAAAGTGGTGAGGTAAAGAGATGGCACTGATTCTTCAGCTGAAAGGTCCTGGGACATGGAGAATTAGAAACTGTTAATACCTTCTTTCAGCCTCATGTGCAATCCCATGCCCTGGTAGCAGTAATGGTTTAGAAGCATATGTAAAATCTCAGGGCTTTGGGACTGTGATATTGGTACAGCTTGTTAGAGCATGCCATTGGGTGATTTTTGTATTACCATCTAGGCATCTGAGCAACCTATATCTACAGGTAAATATACATGTATTTATATGAGCAATTTTTTCTCTGGAATTTTATTTAATTATATAATAGGATAGGTGTATAAGGATATATTACAGAGATGCTCATTGAGTCACTTTTATATCATAATGAAATACTGAAAATGTGCAGTAAGTAAATGCTGCATTTGCACATGAGAGAGATATATGCAAGAGGTAAATGTAGCTTCTAAAGGAGGTGTGGCAGTTTGAGATTGTGTATGAATTCCAAAAAGAGAGATCATGTTTGTAAACTGCTCTGTTCCTCTGGGTGTGATCCCCTTTGATTGTATTTGATTCAGCTGAGATGTCTTTGATTAAATTACGTTAAGATTAGGGCTTTGATTCTACCACATCAGTAGGGTGTAACTCAGGGTTGAGTCCTTGCCCCCTTGGTGGGCTATATAAATTGATACTCACTCAAGAATACACACAGAAGAAGATATGGAGGATGAGAGAACTTGGTCATTTTGGTTCTGCTTTGTGACAGAAAGGAGAGGGCTCAAATAGCTAAACCCCTAGGAAGGAGAGACCAGGAGAGATCGTCCACCATCTTGCTTCAACACATGGCAACAGACTTTGGTGAGAAATCAGCCTTGAGTTGGATTCTTTAGGGCCTTGTAACTGTAAGCTTTTACCCCAAATAAATACCCCTTATAAAAGCCAACAGACTTCTGGTACTTTACATCAGCACCCCTTTTGTCTGACTAATACAGGAGGCTAGCTTTTTAAAGGTATGAGGTGATGATCAAGAGATGATCTCACAGCTCACTGAGTGAGAAATGCAGTTTATAATAGGGTATTATAATTCAATATATGTGAAATCCCACTTATACATAGGATGTACATGGCTATCTGGCTCCACGCCATCCTTCTCCCTGGAAAATTGGGTTCAGGGGTCTGTCACAGGCTCTGTGTATTTTCTTTGGTAAAATCAAACAAATGCTTAGCCATGCTGGGCCACTTGACCCTTGTGGCCTCTGGAAATCCTGTTGCTCTAGACCTCCCACTCTCCCATTTCACACATTCAAGCCTCATATTTGCTGGTGAATTATTTCTCTGAGAAACCTGGTGTGACCAGAGATGTAAGTCTTCTGTTCTGCCTGCAGATCAGTGCCCCTCACTCTAATTCCAGGTGAGCAGGCTTTGCCTCGTGAAGGGCCGATTGCTACTCTTGGCACTAGATCCCGTTTTAGGATGTTGGTCTAGCAATTCTCCCCTTTCTTATGCCTTATACTTAAAAAAAAAAAATTCTGCTAACTCACAGCAAACAAATATGCTGTAATATCTTCTGACATTAAAAGGAAAAGTATTCTCACCCCACACAGCTCCCTTTGGCTGTCCCCACTCCTTTTGGTTTTTACTTTGCGTTACAGCAAAAATTCTTTTAGACTGTTGTTTATATTTTCTGTTTCTTATCCTTCTCTCCTCTCTCATTTGAATTCTCTTCAAATAGCCCTTTTTCTCCATCGCTCCTCCACCAAACTCTTCTTGCCAAAATTAAATTCAATTTTTAAATTCCCAGTACCTATCTTACTTGACCTGTTAGCATTTGGCACAGTTGGTCAATTCCTCCTTCTTTGAAACACTTTCTACAATTGGTTTCCAGGAAACCAAGCTCTCTGATATTCTTCCTACCCCACTGACCATTCCCACGAAATACTTTTACTGGTTTCTCTTTATCTCCCTTACTTGCCTACACTCACTACCTTAGTAACCTAATTCAGCCTCTTTCTTTTAAATTTTATCTGTAAGGTAGTGATTTCCAAATTAGTGTCACTAAAGCACACTCCCCATGAACTAGACACAACTGCATATTTAGCATCTCCTTGGGAATGTCTAGTAGGTGACTCATATTGAACATGTGCACAAATGAAACTTTGATATCCCCTCAGCAAAATTCACCCCTCAGAACCTTCTCCATCAGAGTGGGCAATGCAAGCTTTTGTTTGTTTTCATCATTAGGTGTTCAGTTCAAAGACTTTTGTTTCAATTTTCTTTCATGTCTTACATCTCACCCAGCAGTCCATCCTGTTGGCTCAACCTTCAAGATAAACTCAGAATCTGACCATTTCCCCCCGCCTCTTCCACACTTCTGCTGTAAGCCACCTTCATCTCTTATCTGGTTTCCTGCAGCAATCTCCTAAATGGTTTCTTGGCTTCTATCCTTGTCCCTTTTAGTCCCTTCTCAATAGATCCAGATTAACTCTGTAAAAGGTGTATCAGATTGTGTCACTCATATCCTGAATTTCTATCAAAGAAAAATCTCAGCCCAGTGATGCCACCTTGACCTCATTCTTTGTGTTTTCTCCATTGTCCACTCCCTCTCCATCCTCACTGATTTCCTTGCTGTTCCTCAGATAAGATATACTTCCACCTCAAGCTTCTGTCTTTGCTATTCAATTTTCCTGGAATACATTTCTTTTAGACCTATAAGACACTTGTCTATAATCTTCATACAAACATCATCTTCTCAATAAGGTCTTCATTGACTGCATTATTGACTCTCACAAAGACTTTCCCTCCACATAAAACTTATCACTGTGTTCTGAGTTAAATACCATGTCTACCTAGAACCTCAGAATTTGACATTTTTGGAAATAGGGTCTTTGCAGGTGTAATTAGTTCAGATGAGGTCATACTGGATTAAATCCAATGGCCATTGCCCTTATAAAAAGGCCATGTGAAGACACAGAGCCTGGCAGAGAGGAAAACCCCACGTGAAAAGGGAGGCAGATTGGAGTGATTCATCTACAAGCCAAGAAACATTGAGAACTGCCGGCACCACGAGAAGCCGGGAGAGACACATGGGAAAGAGACTTCTTCAGACCCTCCAGAAGAAAGCACCCTGCCGAAACACTGATTTCAGACTTCCGGACTCAGAAGTATGAGAGAATAAGTTTCTGTTGTTTTCAGCCACCCAGTTTGTGGTAATTTGTTACAGAAGCCCTAGGATACTAATGCAATTTGTGACATCATAACAGATTTTACTTATTACTTATTTCACTTGTCTGTCTCCCACCATTAAAATATAAGCTCTAAAGTGCATTGTTGACGTGATGTTCATAGTCAACAATTAAAGGGAAACTACGGATGAGAAAGTTCTAGGCCTGAAAACTATCAGAATATCAGAGTTAGATATATATTTTCTATATAAATTATTTTTTGAACAAATAAATATCTTATGACTAAAGGATCCTTACGAGAATGGCGTAAGGAAACCCTGACAGCCCCTGGGCCAGGACCAGCAGATTTCTTCTTATGACATTAGGAGCAGCTCAAGTCACCTGGTGAAATCCACTTCTGGCATGTGTCTGTCATCATCACTGGGCCTGGCTAATTGTATCCCCAGGGGACTTGGGGACCTGCACAGCAGCCTAATCCAAGCTGACACTGACCTTTCCTTCAGTACCCTGTCTATCTCGATGAGCACACCTAGGTTCTGTGTCAAACAAGCAAAGACATATTGGACAACATATCTGTTTCGCTAAGTGCATAATGAAGGACAATTGATGGGCACTAACAAGAATCTTATAGCCTTGCACCTTTCCCACTCTGGTATCATCACCATAAATAAGTTTTACCTCTACTTTCTCTTTAGCAGGTGCCTCATAGTTTAATTTCCTTCCATGTCAAAATGATTTCATCATTCTTACTTGCCTCATTGCTTTTTCTTTCAGTTACATGGCTAAATTCTACCAGTCTACATGGAACTCTTAAAGAAAACCCAATTCTATGAATATTGGCTGAAATGAATGAATGTTATCTGAACTTATATAGATTTTATTGATTCAACATTATTAATTATATTACTAAAACATGCTATTTCTTTATTTTCATCTATATGATCTATAAAATAGCTAAGAGATTTCAAGTATTTTACGGGACTGTTTTTCAATTGTTCATTTTGCTTTGCTTATGAAATAATATAAATGACATATATACTATTTTGTTTTGCTCTTCTAGCAATGTAAAATAAGTCTGCCTGGAGGATTTCTTAACAGTCTGTATTGTGGCATTTGGGGAGGCAAGACAAAGAACATGAACAGGTATGAAAGGGCATGTTTAAGAAACAAAAAAATAACATACTTTTCAATAATTGCTAAGTCTTAACATTTGACCTTTTATGTACTAAGACAAG
Source organism: Chaetophractus vellerosus (assembly GCA_004027955.1). Lineage (NCBI taxonomy): Eukaryota > Metazoa > Chordata > Mammalia > Cingulata > Chlamyphoridae > Chaetophractus > Chaetophractus vellerosus. The sequence continues at coordinate 1,562 of PVKH010002930.1, read as the reverse complement.
TACAAGTCTGTGGCCTGCCCAGAGGCAAGCTCCCACTTCTGGCTTCGCAACCTTGGGAGATGAGGTGCCACTTCTCATGTGCTGGGAGTAGGGGCAAAAGGAGAGCAGATGACTGACTCCAGGGCCGGTTGCGCTGCAGAGCTGGCCTGCTTGGAGGCATCTGAGACCGGATTTAGCTCTTCAGTTCCTTAGCCAATAAACAAAGTTGGGGCTGCTCCAAGCGAATCCACTGTCGTAAAGCAGTGGCCTACCACCAGCCACGCCGCCCCAGCCAGAGCTGCCCAGAGGGAGAACAAGCCCTCCGTGGTGATCCGCAGGTGCAGGGCAGAAGGTGTGCATTCAGTGTGACCACTGCTTTCGCTGCTCACGCCTTCTGTAATACATTGGTTCAGCCTCATGAATCTGGACGTTGATTGTGTGATTTAATCAAGGACCATCATCTGATTATCCCCATTCTCCAGTCACCCAATCTTTGTGGCTTTTGGTAATAAACATCGAATAGATGCCTTTTAACCCATCTCTTGCGTTTTGTCATACAATTGTTCTTTACTAAGATAAATAGCATCCACCATGGTTTCTGATAGCTAGCTGATATTCGTTCAGCCACACATTTTCAATCTTTCCGTTCCTTTTTCTGTGTGTGAAAGTTTTAATCTATTTTTAGTTAAATTGTCTTATTTTAAAAATCCAATTTGAGAATCTTTGCTAATTAATTAATTCATTTATTTTTAGCTAAACCATGTATAGATTGATTCTTTTATAAAGAATCAAACTTGCTGATGGACTAAAACTCGCTAAAGTAAAACTTGCTAATGCCTGGATGCTAAGAACGTTTACTTATTAACTCATTTAATTCTCACAAGTCCTGCAGAGTAGGCACTGTTGTCCTCTTCTGTTGGGGAGGAGCAATGTGAGGAGGAGAGGAAATAGGCACAGAAGCAGCGTGATGGAGCTCTGCCCATAGCATCTGGACCCAGGCTTCGGGAACCCAAATCCACCTGTGTTGTGCCTTGAACTTTATTTCTATTTCCTTGTTTAGTGTGTGTTTATTTTTGAATATTCTTACTATGTTTTAGCTTTACTTCATTGCTTTTGAACATTTTATCTTCATTTATTTGCTTAGGCCATTCTATATTTTCCTTAATTAAAAAAAATATTAATTTACATGAAATTATGGAAACATAACAAAATGCTATCAATATCCCACTAAATTATTTGCCTTACTGTTTTTTTCCACACTCTTTTCACCTAGATTTATTGTTTATCTTTCATATTACCACAGAGACTTTAAATTAAGAATGTTGCATTATCACTTAACAATTATTAACAGAGTCATTTTATGTTTCTGATAAGACAATATAATGCCAGCTCAATAAGTTGAATGGTAAAATTGAAGAAAATGTAATTCAAATGCTAATTATGCATTAAAATACCAATGTAACTTAGGGAAATTAATTTTGGAAGTCTTCTATAAAATAAAATTAATCAGCTAGATGGTTTATATTATGTTTAAAAAATAAATTTACATGAGTAGTAATTTATTGATATAGAATTTGATATGT
>PVKH010002929.1:15012-26096 GCA_004027955.1 Chaetophractus vellerosus | reverse complement strand
GGTGAACAGGTCAGTTTATAAGCATGATTTGATTTGTATTTTTGGAATTCATAATTAGATAAAACTGTCAAACCATTACACTCCGCCCTTTGAATTCCACAAATACATTAAAATATTCAAAAAAAAAACTTAAATCAGTAACAACTCCAAGTACAAAATCATATCATAATCAGTTCAAAGAAATACAGTTTGTCTTCAGGCAAAATCCCTTCTAGCTGTAGAACTTTGAAACTTATAAAACAATTTAACTGCTTCCAATACACAAAAGGAAAGGCAAAGAATATGCATTTAAAAATCTTAAGGAGAAACTGAGATGGTAAACATGAGTCATGGATCCTCTACAGTTCAGCAAAACTGCAGGGTATCCTCCATTCCATTTCAAAATCTGAGAGTCATTCTTAAGATGATGGTTTCTTCTCCTTGGGGCCACATGGGAACCCATCCTTTCTCCAGGCTTGCCCAACAGCCATTTTCTTGATTCCATGCTCATCAAGCATCTGGGTGTCAACCAAGCTCCAGACCTCAACCTCCAAGAGGGTTGGGGTGATTGCCCCACCTTACCCAATCTTTGGGTTAGAGCCTTAGCAACCCTAGTACAGTGAGGTGAAGACAGCATTCCCCCTAACCTTTGGCATACAGGCTCCACTCTCTCAGAGCTACAAGTTGACTACCTGGCCTTCCCCAATCCATGGGGTCAGGAGCACCCCTCTCAGACCTATGTGGTGGTGTCCTTAACCACAATAAACTTTGAAGAATGTGCTCAACACTCCCTGTAACCTGGGGTGGCAAGACTCTTCCTGACCATCATTTGGGAACATCCACCCTCTTCAACTGTTGGGGCAAACTCGCCCTCTTTGCACATTGGGGAGGAAAACCACTCCCAGAACATTGGATGGGGACATCCACCCTCTTCAACCTCCCAGGCAAACTCACCCTCTCTGGACACATGGGTGGGGCTCCTCTCTTGGCCTGAGGCAATGTCTTAATTCCAGATCTCAACTTCCATGGTTTTCTCCTTAAAGCTGTTTCTCTTTCGATGTCTCCTTTCCATGTCCTTTTTAGTCCAAGTGAACAGTGGTTTTGTTCATACAGGTCTCTCAAAAACTTTGAAGGTTTAGCATGCAGGAAGCAAGGGTCCAAGCTGTCAGACAGTAAGACTTTCCACAAGTCTTTCCTAGATAACTGCATCTTCAATTCTGATTTACAATTTCCAGGTTTAGCTAAATCTTCAAATGGGGCACTTTGATTTGGAAACATGTTTTCCAGAAACTTGGAAATTCCAGAATCAGTTTCTGTTTTCTGTCTGCCAAAATGTTCAGTCCTTAGTGTATTTCTTTCATCTAACATTTTTCTGTAAGTCATCATAAAAAGTCTCTTTAGCGCCCATCTCACAATTGTTTCTTTCTAATGCTTATCAAAAAAACTTTAGGCTCGATATTGCTATCAACAGTCTCTGCAACACAATCTAGGCCTTTCACAATTCCTCCAAAAATACCCCTTACCCATTTATAAAACCGTTCCAACATTTTGGTAATTGCAAAAAGCACTTCTCCACTCCTCAATACCAAATTCTGAAATTACAATATTATATGGAGCCAGTGTCCACTGGATGCTTTGGGGGAAGGGAGAGGGAAGGGCAATTGTAATACAGGGTCTTTTTTGGGAGTTGGGAATTGTCCTGGGTGATGTTGCAATGGCTGATATAGGCCATTTTATATCATCATATATCATGCAGAACTGTGTGGGAAAGAGTGTGGTCTACAGTGTGAACTCTGGTCCATGCTTGATGTCCATGCCCCAGGATGTGTATATCTATTGCAGGTGATGTGCCACACTGATGAAGGATGTATATGTGGGAGGTTGTTGGAGGTGTGAGAGGTGGGGCATATGGGTACCCCTAAAATTTTTGTGTAACATTTATGTAATCGATGTATCCTAAAAAAATTAATCAATTAAAAATGAAAAATAAATAAATAAATAAATAAAATTTTAAGAAATAGATAACTAAAGTCATTACAATTTTAAGCATTATAGGAAAGAAAGGCTGATTGAAAAGGGAATAGAGATAAGAGAAAAACAGTTTCCAATTCTGAGATCTTTCCATGTGATTTTATAGACCTGATTGGAGATTTTGGTTAAATTTATTTGGCTGAGGTAGAGCTGGAGTGAGGGTTTGTGGCTAAAAGTGTAGTCATGCTGGGTCAATGCAGCAGGGAGCATATTTGTTCTTTTGATTAGGGTCTTCACACTACTTTGGTAGCTTTGAGCACTTTTTCTTATTCAATACTTTGTTTACTTTCTAAGAAAAGTCCTAATAAGTTTTCTTACTATTTGAAATTCCAAACCCAGCTGAGCATAATTTCCCTGTCACTGACTATCCATTTTGTCCTTTATGCATAAAAAATGTCTAAAAAATCCAAGGATTAGGGCTGTATTTTAACTTTGCCTGTGTAGTAATTAGTTATCTTTACAATGGAGTAAAAATAAAATTTCATCTATCACATAGTCAGGTAGGATACCGAAGGGGGGAAACATTTTTCACAATATAGGTTCTTTTGCTTCTCCTTCAATTGTTTTTTTCTCAGTATTTTCACCTTTCCTCATTGAAAAGCTGGACATTTTCATAATGTTCAGACAATTTCTTTCTTCTTCTTGAATTCATGCCCCCTCTCTACTGGTACTATTAGCAATATGTAATTTCTAATTCCTTGTACCATCTTTAGAAGAAAACTCTCTAAAATATAGGGACAAATGTTACCTGTCAATCAACTAATCTTCCCACATATAATGGGAAGTCAAATACTCAGAGCAACAGTTTAAAGGCAGGTACAATAATTTCCATATCCAAACAAGTCAAATCATGATCTGTATTTGCATCACTAAAATTGTTTCTGAAGGTGTCCAGGGTCACATAATTAACTATAAACAAACAGTAACAATTATAAATTATAAAACTACATTATTCTTATACTGAGATATTGACTATTCCTTGCATGTTGCTTGAACTACCAAATGAAATAATCATCTTACCAAGTATATTTTCTGTAGGTCCACTGCACAACTTCAAATAGAATCTGGATTATAAAGAGAATGCAGGTCATGCTTAGTCTAGGTCCTGTGATTTGGAAATCTTGGTCATTAGATATTTCTCCTGGGCCCCAAATGATTGAATGCTTCTACTATTTATGCAAAGGTTTTTGTTATGAAAACAAATTTGATGCCTTTTGCTTTGAATGCTATTTTCTTGCCCTAAACTCTTTAAACTTTTGTAGAGAAAAGATATGCTAATGCCCTAATGTTGGGCAATGTCTTCAATTCTCTTCAAAAAGTGACTTCATTGTGTTCTCTGAGCACATTAGAAAGTATTTTGATTATCTCCAAGTATCAATTTAGTTGATTCCTGAAAATGTTTAAACTTAGATATGATGTTATTCTCTATTGCTTTAGAAAACTCGAAGAATTTGAAAAAAAAAGATATACAGCTGAAACTATTTAAAATTTTCCTTAACTCCTTGTCATTACCACACATGTTTTTGTCTTTCTTTTCATCTTTACATAGACATGCAAAGTTGAACCTGACTTCCAATGTGCTGTGTTGGCAGAATAAGTAATAGCAAATGCATATTGATCAACTCACTCAAAGCAAACCAATAAATTCCATACACCAAGTATTCCCATTCATTCTTCAAAGCAACCCAATGAGATGCACATGAAGAATGTCCATAAAGAAACCCTGCCTATGGTCAATAGACAAGGTAAATGCTACAAATAAAATTTAAGTAATATCTAATTCTAGATGCAAGGAAGACATTAGGTCAGTAAGGATTATTATGTGGCCTTTAGGAAATGATGGCAGTATTCTTCTTCTAGATTCATGTGGAAGTAATATGGATATTTCAATTATAACTCTCTCTTTTTGCTTTTCTTTATATATTTCATAATCTTAAAAGTTTCTGAAGCAACCTAGCATAAGAGGTTTGATTTGCCACAAAACAAATCATTTGAAATCAATTCTAGGTATTTACTTCCATCCAGACACTTTCCTACAATCTAAGGAAACCTTTTTAGAAATTAAACGTTTCTACTAGATACTTCCATCAGTCTAGGTCATGTTTTAATAGTTGTTCCTCTTCTTTATAGAGAAGAATTTCTTGATCCTTCTCTGGATGAAACTAGATGAAAGATGACCCTTGTTTTAATGTGGCAGAGAACATGTTAATGTTGTGCTCTGATGTAAAAAAGAAAGAAAATTAAAGTGACAAGCTTGGTATTTATCTGAGGAGATTTTCAAACTAAATGTGGAAAGTGCAGCCTGCTTTTCCTTGCAGCTTATAGTATAATGTGAAAGGAAAGGGATAAGCTGAGAAATGAACTCCTCAGCACAAAGAAACCAGAAACTGATGATTTGGAAAATTCTGAGCTTCAAGAAGCAAGTTCCAGAGAATAGTGCCTCATGTGAGGATTTAACTGAAAATGGAACCAGTCAGTAATTATAGTGCAAGCCAGGCTTGGAAATTCAGTTATCCAGAAAGGATCTGTGGAATGTCCTCTTGTCTGAGGTTGAGATCCCTTTGTGCTACATGCAATATTTACAATTTTGCAAGCTGTGTATGAATGGAACCACTGACAACCTGGACTAAAAGGGACAGAAAATGTGCAGGTAGAAAGAAAAATGACTTCATATGCAATATCATGGATGCTGAAGTCTAGACTAAAGGCATCGTCTTAGGCCAGGAGTGAATCCACCATGTATGTGGTAAGGGTGAGTATGTCTTGCATCTTTGAGAGGGCAGGTTTTCTGCCCCATTGTCCAGGAATAGTGTTACCATCCCAGATTTCTCAGATCCCTGGGGAGAGAGGGTTGTGGAGAAGCTGGCTGCCATGCAGAAGATTTAGGAGGGTGAAGCATAGCAATTGGCTGCTTCCCCTATGCTTGATGAGGGTTGAGCTGAGAACATGGGCATTACCCCAATGTTTGGAGATATTGGAGCCCTCAATATAGTGTTTAGGAGAGCAGGCTTGCTGTACAAGCCATCCATCAAGCCCAGAGGACAAAGCATCATTCTATGGATGATTTTCCAACCTTGCAACCTAATGAATTATGTCCTGCAAGGTTTGGGAATTGTTTCAGGCCCATGATCTCTGTTTTCCTTCCAGTGGTGTGCATCATCCAGTAGGGAGAGGGAAAGAGAGACAACGAGGCCAAATAAAAACCCTGAGTTACTCAACTCTGTGACTGGGAACAGCACATATACCTCAACCACAAGGTTAAAAACCTTGGTAAAACCCATGGCTCACTGCAGACAACTGAGTGCAAAAGAACATTCTCCTTCTTAGATGGAAGAGGGTTCTGGCAGAGGGTGGTGAGAGGCTTCTCTTCAGTGAGTTTGGTCATCTGAACCCCCATTGAAACCCCCCCCCCAGACAAACCCGGCCAACAATGTAGTGTCCCCAGGGAGAGGGGAGAGTGGATTTGATCAGACAGGCAGTCACCCTGAAACACCATGGGAGAGGAACAAACTAGATCAGGGAGTGGTTTGAGAGAAGCAAGCCCAACTTGCCTGAGGGAACATGGCCCTTTCAGAAGCCGACGTAACATGTGGAGTGAGTGTAGCTCATTGAAAAAATTCCTGCCTCACATATAGGAGGACCATGGCTCAATTCCTGATACCTGGTAATAAAAGGGTTCCAGGGAGGGACCCAATGGGTTGTCAGGTATCCAGCTGATACCTTATGACAGGGAACTTATAAACTGAGAAATTTTTTTTTTTTTTAGATTTTCCAATCTGCTATTTTTTAGCATATTATTTTATTTTTTTTATTCTTTAATTTGTTCATTAAAGCAGAGTAAAGCGGGGTGATTGATTGATGAGAACTAGCAGCCTGAGATGGTTCCTAGGGCCCTAAGAGGGAAGCCTGTTTTTCCTGGTGATTTTGTTTGTTTGTTTATTTGTTGCCTTTTCTCTTTCTTTGTTTCCTTTTTTACTTTTCCTTATTTTTTTCTCCTTACTTTCTTTATTCTTTTAATTCTTTCATTTTCGCCTCTTCCATTCATTTGTTTTCATTTCACCTATCCTGGTTTGGGCTTTTTCCTCCTTTTTCTTTTTCTTTTTCCTTCCTCTTCTTCTCTTCTCAGCTCTAGAGTCTTTTATTTTATTCTACTTTCTTTCTTGTTTAATTTTTTTATTCCAAATTTTAGATTCTTATTCCTTTGTATTTTTATGTTTTCTCACTTTTTTTAAAGGTATTATGTTCATATTTTATTTTTTTAAGATACATAGATTACATAAATGGTACACAAAAATTATAGGGATAGCCATATGCCCCACCTACCACACCTCCCACAACTTCCCACATAAACATTCTTCATTAGAATGCGATAGATATACACATTTTGGGACTTTGCCACTAAGCATGGACCATAGTTCACACTGCAGACCACACTCTCTCCCACACAATTCTGCATGTTATGTGATGATATAAAATGGCCTATATCTTTCATTGCAATGCCACTCAGGATAATTCCCAAGTCCTGAAAATGCCCCTGAATTACAACTGCTTTTTCCTCTCCCTGCCCCCAAAGTGTCCAGAGGCCAATGGCTCCACATTAATGTAATTTCTTCCATTGCATGAATCAAATTAAGTCAATAACAGAATACCAATAAGTCCACTCTAGTCCATAGCTCTTCCCCCAATCCTGAGGAGTCTCAGATGGTGATGTCCACTCCACCTCCAAGTGACAGGGGCCTTATATCCCATGGATAAGATGGATGGGACTATCCTGCCTGCAGCTGCAGACTCTCTCCATTCCCTGGGATAGCCATTGTCCATCATCATCTCCCCACTAGGTGTCCTGGGTGAGTCCTTTGAGTTGTAGAGTAGGAGTTGCAGCTACACCGAGCCTGTGGACCCAGCTGGCAAAATGACAGCCCATAGACTGCACTTTCTGGACGTACACCCACAAACTCCAGCACCACATATAGGTTTGAATAGTAGAAGAGACAGATGGGCCATGTACAGGGAAGACATATTTGGGTCAGACTCTGTAACTCTCAGGAGCAAGGATTCCAAATTAGGGGCTACTGATAAGGCACCAAACTCTGGGGCTACCTGCCCTGACATAGGACCTGAATATCTCTAGAGCCCTCAGGAGCCCCTCTGTTTGATATCTGCACTGGAAACCTATGAGGTCCTATTGAGATGTGCATAAGCTTTACGTCTGCAATGACCACCTGACACACTTTGAAGTCTATTAGCCTTTTAAACTCATTTGTCTTTACATTTCCCCCCTTTTATTCAAAGTCTTTTTCCAGTCATATTGCCAGTTGGCACTGGCTAGTAATCCCTCATTGCCAGGGAGGCTCAGCCCCAGGAGGCATGCCCCATGCTGGGAGGTAGGTAATGCATTCATATGCTGAGTTTGGCTTAGAGACAGGCCACATTTGAGCAAGAAGGAGGCTCCCAGGCTGCAACACTTAGTACCCCATAACAGTACCCTGTTTTAATTTCAAGAAAAAAGACTCATAAGGCTAGTCATCAATAACAAGGGTGCATCAATGCCTTTGCCAGACACTGCCCCTGCATTTGGGGGTCTGTTCCTACTCCCTTGGAGGATATGGCAGAGATCTCCTTGATGGGAATTCAGTATTCTCTCATTTATTGGGTGATTCTCCACCCCCTGTGACCATGCCCTGTGAGCCTTTGAGCAATTTTATATTCCTTTTATGTATGTTCAGGTGAACATGCTCCCATGCAGCCCCAACCATGACACCCCCCACCAAGGATCATCTCCCATCCCTGTTGTAACACTTCTATGATCCAAAGCATCTTCAAAGGTGAATCCGTGAATCCTGACATCTGGGGAGTTGAGCCACAGGGCATTGTGGGCCCAGGGGTGGTGCGAGGGATGGGGTGGATCGAATGAAGGGCGTTTGGTGGCCCATGTAAGTGTTTTCCATTGCCTTGTGGTGGTGGACACGGGAGAGGGTGATAGTCATCAAAATTTATAAAAGTGTATGATTTAAAATGTGGACCTTGATGTGGACCAATGACAATGTTGGGGAACTATGTGTCTCTCTCTGTTTGTCACTTATGTTGATGCTGCCATCCACATACAAAAATGTTTTGGTATGGGGGAACGGAGGAGGAGGTTGAGTATATGTGATTGCCTTGTATTCTGTGTGTGACCCAAAACTTCTTTGAAAATTAAATGAAAAAAGGAGGGCTGCTTGAGAGTGAGAAGAGGAAGGTGCCATGAAACAGACTGGACACCAGATATTGGACCGACAAGGCAAAATCAGAAAAAAAAAATTTTATGCATATATATATACTATTATTTTTTCACATGTTTGGAATAGCCCAATCCTTTAATAACATCTTGTTTTCTTTTTTCTACTTTTTTATTTTCTAAAATTATTATTATTATTTTTAATTTAAAGATTTATGTTTTTTTTTTTTCATTATACATTCCCCCTTTACTGCTTGCTTTTGCTGTGTTCATCCTTCGCTGTGTTCCTCTGTGTCTGCTTGTCTCCCCCTGCCTGGGCGACCTGCTGAGTCAGCTCACCGGCACGGTGGCCCACCTGCTCATGGGGGCTCGCCCTTGCTCATGGGGGCTTGCCTTTGCCTGCGGGGGCCTGCCTTCTTGCCTGCCCACTACAGCATGCCCTGCCCATGGTGGTGTGCCCTGCCCATGTTGGTTTGCCTTCTCAAGGTAGTCCTCCCACCCGAGGAGGCCAGAGGACTGAACCTGGGGCCTCCCATGTGGTAAACCAGAACCCTACCAACTGGGCTATATAGCCAGCCCCTAAAATTATTTTTATTTTTTAAGTTCTCCTATATTTTAACTCTAACATTTAAATATCATTATTATTTCATTTTCCTATTCATTGCAATTGGCTATTGCTATGGCTTCACCTGTGAAGAGGCTATGGATCACAGAAGGGTCACAATGGGCAGAGGAGAGGATCATTGTTGGGGGGGGGAGTCATGGAAGGAAGCTTGGGGGTACATGGGATGAAGTCCAAATGAACATACATAAAAGTCATACATAACTGTTCAAATGCTCATGGGGCATAGTCATGGGGTGAAGAATTACCCAATAAATGGGAGAACACTGAGTTCTCATCTTGGAGAGCTCTGCCATATTTTCCAGAACAGTGGTGGCACCCCCCTGAGTGCAGGGACAGTGTCTGGCAAAGGGGGATGATCCATTGATAGGCTTTTGTTATTGATGACTAGCCTTATGAGTTATTGCTGTTGAAATTGAAATAGGCTAGTGTTAAGGGGAGCCTAAAAGTTGCCTCTAGAGAACCTCCTTATGGCTCAAATGTGGCCTCTCTAAGCCAAACTCAGCATATGAATGCATTACCTTCCTCCTAGCATGGTACATGACTCCCGGGGATGAGCCTCCCTGGCAACGAGGGATTACTAACAAATGCCAACAGGCAGAACAACTGGAAAAAGACTCCAAATAAAAGGGGGAAATGTTAAAGACAAATGAGTTCATAGGGCTAAGAGACTTCAAAGAGAGTCGGGAGACCAACCCAGAGGTAACATTTATGCACACCCCAGTAGGATCTCCTAGGGTTCCAATATGGATATTACCCCAAATAGAGGGCTGTCTGAGGGCTTTGGAGATATCCAGGTCCTATATCAGGGCAGATAGACCCAGAATTTGGTGCCTTATCAGTGGGCTCTAATTTGGAACCCTTGCTCCTGAGAGTGACAGAGATTGACTGAAATATGTCTTCACTGCTCATGCTCCATCTGTCTCTTCTGTTCAAACCTATATTTGATGCAAGAGTTTTAGGTGTACTTCCAGAGACCTGTGCCTATGTGCTATCCATGTGCCAACTGGGTCCAGAGGCTCTGTGGACCTGCAACTCTTACTCTACAACTCAATGGACTCACCCAGGACACCCAGTGGGGAGATGATGTTCGATGACGGTTATCCTGGGGAATGGAGAGAGCCTGCAGCTGCAGGCAGATCAACTCTTACATCATACCCATGGGATATAAGCTCCCCCTCACTTGGTGGTAGAGGGGACATCACCATCCCAGACTCCTCGGGATTGGGGGAAGAACTATGGACTAGAATGGACATGTTGGTGTCCTGTTATAGACTTGTGATACATGCAATGGAAGAAATTACAAAATTATGTGGATCCAGGTTCACTGAACACTTTGGGGACAGGGAGAGGGAAGGGCAATTGTAATACGGGATTTTTTGGGGACTTGGGAATTGTGCTGGGTGATGTTGCAATGGAGGATATAGGCTATTTTAGATCATCATTTATCATGCAGAAGTGTATGGGAGAGAGGGTGGTCTACAGTCTGAACTGTGATCCATGCTTGATGGCAAAGTCCCAAAATGTGTATATCTATCACAGGCATTGTGCCACACTGATGAAGGATATATATGTGGGAGTTTGAGGGAAGTGTGGGAGGATGGCATATGGGTGCTCCTAAAATTTGTGTAACATTTATGTAATCAATGTATCCTAAAATATATTTATATACATATATATAAACAAATTTTTAAAAATTACTAGTAAAAAAAGAAGTTGAAGCCAATAAAATAGCCAAATACAATTAATAGGAAAATGAAATATTAATGATATTTAAAGGTAAGAGGTAAGATATATGAAAACTTTAAAAACAAAAAATAAAATAAAATTAATGGTTGGTTCATTCAAAAATGTGAAAAAAAATTAAAAATATATTTAAACCACTTTTTTTTTTACATTTTGCCTTTTATCAGTGCAATATCTGGGGCCCAGTCTGTTCTGTGGCACCTTCCCCTTCTCACTCCCCAGTGTCCCACCATTTTTCATTTAATTTTCAAAGAAGTTTTAGGTCACAGCAAAGTCACACACAGAATATAAGACACTCTCATATACTCAACCTCCTCCCCCATTCACCACTCCATACCAAAACTTTTTCTATGTGGATGGCAGCACAGTTATAACTGATATACTGATAGTGAAATACAGCTACCAAGCATTGTCATTGGTCCAAAGTATGGTACACATTTAAGATCCTACACTTTTATAAATTTTGATGATATTCACTCTGTCCTGTGT
>PVKH010002929.1:0-14912 GCA_004027955.1 Chaetophractus vellerosus | reverse complement strand
GAACACTCCCACACTCCCTAGAATCCCACTCCAGATATGACCCTCCCCTGAATGACCTCCCAACCAACAACCCAAAGAAGTGACACCTCCCTGTCACATTGCTACAAAAGCATTCCCATCTCTGCACTCCCAAACCCACACCCACAAATCCCAAGTGTTCACTGGGTCCCTCTCTCACAACCCACCCCCCAGCATCCCGGGCACTCCAACCTACCCTTCCCAATCCACCCTCCCACCAACTCCGCACCATCAAACCCAACAATATCACCACCCACCTGTCCCATCCCCCCAACATGCAACCACACTCCATCAACTCACCACAAATTATGTCCCTATGGATGATGTCCAAAAACTTTCTCTTCTCTTTCTCTTTCTTGTAAACCTATCTTTCAGACACTAGTTCTCAGGGACTGTTCAATTTCCTAAATTCATATCGTGAGGCCCTGTACTCTTCATCCTTCAATGCCTGGCTTGCTTCACTCAATATAAGGTCTTGAAGATTCATCCATGTTATCCCCATGTGTTAGCACTTTATTCCTTCTTATTGCTGTGTAATAATCTACTGTATGTATGTACCATCCTTTGTTTATATATGAATCTGTTGAAGGGCACCTGGGTTGATTCCAACTTTCAGGAATAGTGAACAATGCTGCTATATCTGTTCATGTCTTTGCTTTCAAGTCTAATTAGCTATATACCCAGCAGTGGAATTGCTGGATCATAAGAAAGATTTTTGAGGAACAGCCAAACTATCTTCTAGAGTAGCTGGATCATTCCACAAGCCCACCAACAGTGGATGAGGGTTCCCATTCCTCTACATACTCTCCAACATTTATACTTGGCTGGATTTTTTAAAATAATTGCCATTCTAATGGGTGGAAGATGGAATATCATTGTAGTTTTGATTTGCATTTCTCTAATAGCTAGAGATATCAAGCATTTCTTCATGTGCTTTTTAGCCATTTGTATTTCTTCCTTGGAGAAGTGTCTTTTCAGGTCACTTGCCCATTTTTAAAATAGATTGCTAGTTGTTTTATTTTCAAGGAGTAGTATTTCTTTATATATGCTGGATATTAGGCTCCTATCAGATATATGGTTGCCAAATATTTTCTCCCGTTTGGTAGGCTGCCTTTTTATTTTATTGATAACATCCTTTGAGGTGCAAAATTTTTTTAATTTTGAGGAGGAGATTCCATTTATCTATTTTTTCTTTTGCTGCTCGTGCTTTGGGTGTGAAGTCCATGAAGCCATTTCCTATGACAAGGTCCTGAATATGCTTCCCTAACATTATCTTCAAAGGTCTTTATGGTCTTAGGTCTTATATTTAGATCTTTGATCCATCTTGAGTTGATTTTTGTATAGGGTGTGAGATGGTGTTCCTCTCTCATTCTTTTGCATATGGATATCCAGTTCTCCAAGCACCACTTGTTAAAGAGTCCATTCTCTCCTAAGTAGGTGGACTTGGTGGCCTTGTCAAATATCAGGTAACTATATATGTGAGGATTTATACCAGAATACTCAATTTGGTTCCATTAGTCAATGTGTCTATCCTTGTGCCAATACCATGCAGTTTTCACCACTGTATCTTTGTAGTATGTTTTGAAGTCAGGAAGTGTGATACCTCCAACTTAATTTTTCCTTTTCATTACATCTTTGGCCATTCAGGGCCTCTTACCTTTCCAAATAAATTTTGTAGTTAGTTTTACAAATTCCTTAAACAATACAATGTTAATGTTTATTGGGATTGCATTAAATCTGTAGATTAGTTTGGGTAGGATAGACATATTTATGATGTTTAGTCTTCCTATCCATGAACAGGGAATATTCTTCCATTTATTTGTGTCTTCTTTGATTTCTTTAACAATGTTGTGTAGTTTTTTGTATATAAGCCCTTTATATCTTCAGTTAAATTTATTCCTAGCTATTTGATTCTTCTTGTTACTATTGTTAATGGCATTTTTTTCTTGATTTCCTCTTCAGCTTGCTCATTATTGGTGTACAGAAATGCTACTGATTTTTGAGCATTGATCTTATAGCCTGCGATGTGACTGAATTCCTTTATAAGTTTTAGAAGCTTTGTTGTAGATTTCTCAGGGCTTTCTATGTCTGCAAATAATGAAATTTTTACTTCTCCTTTTCCAATTTGGATGCCATTTATATCTTTTTCTTGTCTCAGAGCTCGAGTAAGTACTTCTAAGATGATGTTAAATAAGAGTGGTGATAGTGAGCATCCTTGTTTGTTCCCAATCTCAGAGGGAAGGTTTTAGGATTTCACCATTGAAGATGATGTTAGCTGTGGGTTTTTCATGTATATCCTTTATCATGTTCAGAAAGTTTCCTTCTATTCCTATCTCTTGCAGTGTTTTAATCAGGAAGGGGTGTGATATTTTGTCAAATGCTTTTCTGCATCTATAGAGATGATGATGTGATTATTTTCTTTCTGGATCCTGGGCAGGATCCTGTCCCCAATCAGCCATCCTCCACCCTAGAGATTGCGAGTGCCCACCTAAACTGATGCCATCTTGGATTTCCTCCTTTTTCTATCTTTTGTTTTCTGTTGTTGTTCATACATTTCACCTCTTTTGGTTTGGTCTTGAATTTTCCTTGTCTTTATTTGTCTCTCTTTTTTCTGTTTTCTTTCTTTTTTACTTTTTTTCTCTTTGTCTTTTCTTTTCTCTTTCACTCTCTTCTCATCATTCTGGTCTTTTAATTCATCCTATCTATTTTTCTATCTTTGGTTTCTCATCTCATTGTTTTTAGTCCACTTTTTAATTCTTATTCCTCTGCACTTCTTACTCGAGTTAAAATTCATTTTCTTAGGTCTTATACACTTCTTATTCTCCCTTTTGCTATAATTATAACTATATCCTTTCTCTCTTCTTATCTCATTCCTTTTCTATGACCCTAATTTTTTTAAACAAGGGAACATAGACAACAACAAGGAAATAGAATAAGAAGAATGAAGTGTAAAAGTGAAAATTTACCACACACACAACAAAAAAATAAATCCCTAGATTCCAAAGAGAAGCTAATCAACTGAACAAGCACATCAAGATAAACTGATGTCTCAATACCAATAAGAAACTACAACCCATACTAAGAAACAGAAAGATATGGCCCACTCCAACTAACCAACTAAAAAACCAGAGGAGATGCAGAACATGGAACAAATAATCAGAGATGTCCAAACAGATATCATGAATCAACTTACAAATGTGAAGGTAGAGATTATGGATATTAGGATGAAACTGGGAGAAAATACTAAGGAAACTGTAAACATACATAAAAAGATAATGGACATGATGGTGATGAATGGCACAATACAAGAAATCAAAAATACACTGGAACCACATAACAGCGGATTTGAAAAGGCAGAGGAAAGAATCAGTGATGTGGAACACAGTACAGATGAAATGAAACAGATAGTAGAACAGATAGATAAAAAGATAGAAAAATCAAATAGGGACTCAGGGATATGAATGACAGCACAAAATGAACAAACATATGCATTATAGGCATTCCAGAGGGAGAAGAGAAGGGGGAGGGGGTAGAATGGCTTTTGGAGGAAATAATGACTGAAAATTTCCCAACCCTATTGAAGAAAATGAACGTACATTTTCAGAAAGCTCTGCTTACCCTAAAGAGTATAAATCCTAACAGGCCTCCTCCAAGACATATATGTGTCAAATTATCCAATGCTCAAGACAGAGAGAGAATACTGAAAGCAGCAAGAGAAAAGAGAACCTTCACATACAAGGGGAGCTCGATAAGATTAAGTACTGATTTCTCATCTGAAGCCATGGAGGCAACAAGGCAGTGGAATGACATAGTCAAGGTACTAAAAGTAAATATATTCCAGCCAAGAATTCTCTGTCCAGAAAAACTGGCATTCAAAAACATTGGAGAGTTCAAAATATTCACAGATAAACAGAAATTAAGGGAATATGTCAATAAAAACCCGCTCTTCAAGAAATACTAAAATTTGCAAATATTCTTGCTGTCCTGATTTTGTGATAATCAGAGTAGGCTAAACATTCACTATATTAGAAACCATGCAGGTTTCCCCAGACCTAGTTTTTCTCCCTAGGTCTGGTTTTTGGAATGCTGGTAATAAACTAAGCTTAATTTATTATATGACCATGCTGTATGGGAAAAGACTGTACCTTTGAGTATTGTTGGTCAACCTTAATCGATATAACAGGGGTATGGATGTGGCTTAGGTGGTTGGGCATCCATCTCCCATATGGAGGGAGCTGGGTTCAATCCCTGGGATCTCTTGGTAAAAAAAAAATATATTTTAAGTAAAATACAGAAAGCGCATGGGCCACCAGGCCCAATGTGCAGGTGCAACACCAGGCCCCACAAGCAATACAGCAAAATAATGATGTTACAGGAGAGTGACCGAAGGGACAGCCAGGATGAGATGCACCAAAAAAAAAATAGGAACTAAGGTGGTGCAGGCCATAGAATGACTCTTTCCCACATCGATGTTTGAGGATAGAATCCCAGTGAAAAATGTAAGATAAGGATGAGAAGAGAGGGCAGGAAATGGACATAGAGTCAACCAGCTAATGCACAAACAGCACAAAAGGGGGAGGGGGATAAAAATAGGTAAAAAAAAATAAGTCCTTTAAAAAATGTATAGGGGAGGAAGATATGGACTATAGTTAGCAGGAATTCTTTGAAGATGCTCTTTCATGATTTGTTTGTTTCACAGCAAATGTTTCACAATAACGCAGGGTGTTTGTGTGGGGTGGTGATGTGTAGGAGCCCTGTATGATGTTATATATGTTTGTTTTGTAAGTTAATGATGTTTACTGTACGCTTATAGTTATGTATGTTCATGTATGAATGATATCCTTCAATAAATAATGTTTTTAAAAAAGAAATACTAAAAGGAATTCTTCAGGTTGAAAGGAAAAAACAGGAGAGACAGAGTTGGAGGAGAGTATAATAACAACTGAAAATATAAGAAGAGAAATAAAAATATATGGCATACATAAACCTAAAGAAAATATGGCTAATGCAAGTAATTTTTTGACAGTAATAATATTAAATGTTACTGGATTACACTCACCAGTCAAGAGACACAGAATGGCAAAATGGATAAAGAAATATGATCCATCTATATGCATTTTACAAGAAATGTTCCTTAGATCCAGGGATGCAAAGTGAATGGTTGGAAAACAATTCTACAAGCAAACAATAACCAAAAAGGGTGGGAGTGGCTATACTAATATCAAACAAAAGAGATTTAAAATGCAAAACTATTGTAAGAGACAGAAACAGACAGTTTATATTAATAAAAGTGGTAATCTATCAAGAAGAATGAATGATCATAAATATTTATACATGTAACCAGGGCACTCAAAATACATAAGGCAAACACTGGAAAAACTAAGTGGAGTAATAGATGCCTCTACAATTATAGTGGGGGATTCAATACACCATTATCACCATTAGACAGAACATCTTGACATAGAATCAATAAAGAAACAAAGACTTTGAATATACATTACAATACCTGGACCTAATATATATTTACAGAACATTAGTCCTGAATATAACAGAATATACATGCTTTTCAAGGGCACATGAATCATTCTCCTGTATAGATTACATTCTAGGCCACATAATAACTCTCAATAATTTCATAAAGTTTGAAATTATATGAAACCATTTCTCTAACCACAATGGAAAGAAGCTGGGAATCAGTAAGGGCCAGAGAATCAGATTAGGCAGAAAGATATGGAAGTTGAGCAACACACTCTTGGACAAACAGTGGGTCATGGAGGAAATCATAAAAGAAATCAGTACTAACTTGAAATGAATGAAATTGACAACACAATGCATCAAACCCTATGGGATGCAGCAAAAGCTGAACTGAAAGGAAACTTCATAGTGATAAATACCTATATTAAAAAAGAAGAAAATGCTAAAACCAAAGACTTAACTGCACATCTGGAGGAATTAGAAAAAGAACAACAAACTAACCCAAAGGAAGTAGAAAGAAGGAAATAACAAAGATTAGAAAAGAACTAAATGAAATTGAAAATAAGAAATCACTAGAAGAAGAAATAAATGAAACCAAAAGCTGGTTCCTCGAGTAGATTAATAAAACTGACAAACCCGTAGCTAGATTAACAAAGAAAAAGGGAGAAGATGCAAATACATAAAAAAAGAAATGAGGAGGGAAATATCACCACTGGCCCCACAGAAATAAAGAGCATCATAAGCAGACACTTTGAAAAATTAAGTGCAAACAAGATGGACAGTTTAGAGGAAATGGACCAATTCGTAGAAACTCACAAGCAGCCTACAATGATGAAAGATGAACTCAACAGAACAATCATAAGTAACTAGATAGAATTTGTCATCAAAAACCTCCCAACAAAGAAGAACCCAGGACCAGATGGCTTCACAGGTGAATTCTATCAAACTTTCCAGAAAGAACTAACAACAATCCTGCTTAAACTCTTCCAAAAAATAGAAGTGGTGGGAACATTGCCTAACACATTCTATGATGCCAACATCACCCTTGTAATGGTTTGACAGTTTTATGTAATTATGAATTCCAAAAATATAAATTGAATCATGCTTGTAAACTGATCCATTAATCTGGACATGATTAGGTTATGATTAGGGCATTAACTGTGCCACATCAGTAGGGTGTTGAGCCCTGCCCCTCAGTGGGTGTGGTCTCAAGTATAAAAGGCAAGGCAAAAGACAGAGAGAGCAGAAGATTTGAGAAGCAGATTTTTGAGAATCAGTTTTGATGTTGGAGAGGAGTGCCCCAGAAGAAGACAAGTGAACTGTTCGCCTGATAGTCTATAGCTGCAGCCCTGGGAAGAGAGGAACCCAGAAAGCCTGAACCCTGGCAAACATTGGCAGCTGTCTTGCTCCAACACATGAACTTTGATGAGGGAAGAGACTTATGCTTTGTGGCCTAGTAACTGTAAGCTTCTACCCCAAATAAATACCCTTTATGAAGACCAACCAATTATTGGTATATTTTGCAAAGGCACCCCTTTGGCTGACAAATACAACCCTGTTTCTAAAGCCAAACAAAGATGCCACAAGAAAGGATGAATCTAGATTCTAAAATACTCAAAAAATATTTATTAATCACATTTAACAATACATCAATAGAATTATACACTAAGACCAAGTGGGCTTCATCACTGGTGTGCAAGGATGGTTGGACATAAGAAAATCAGTAAATACACCACATAAACAGATTGAAAGAAAGAAGAAACACATGTTCATCTCTATAGATGCAGAAAAGCATTGTATAAAACACAGCAGTTTCCAAAAAACACTGAAAAAATAGGAATACAAGGAAACTTCCTCAATATGATAAAGGGTGTATATGAAAAAAACCCACAGTTAATATCATATTCAATGGAAAAATCCTAATAGCTTCCCATTTATGATTGGGAACAAGACAAGGATGCCCACTTTCACCACTTGTTTTTAACATTGTTTTAGAAGTACTTGCTCAAGTACTTAGAGAAGAAGAATATATAAAAGGCATCCAAACTGGAAAGGAAGAAGTAAAAATTTCACAATTTGCAGATGACATGATCCTATATATATGAAGCCCTGAAAAATCTGAAACAATTATTCCACAGCTTATGAATGAGTTCAGTAAATTCACAGGTTATAAGATCAATGTACAAAAATTAGTAGCATTTCTGTACACTAACAATGAACTGTCTGAGGAGGACATCAAGAAAAAAAATCCATTTACAATATCAACTGAAAGAATCAAATACCTAGGAATAAATTTAATTAAAGATATAAATGACTTATATGCAGAATTCTACACAACACTGTTAAAGGAAATCAGAGAAGACTTAAATAAATGAAAAATATTCACTGTTCCTGGGCAGGATAGACATTAGGAAATTTATCTGGATGGGCAAGAGGCCCAAAATACCAAAGACATATTGAGAAAGGAAAACGAAATTAGAGGAATCATAGTACCTGAGTTTAAAACATACTACTAAGCCAGAGTGGCCAAAACTGCATGGTATTGGCACAAGAGTCAATATATTGACCAATGGAATCAAATTGAGAGTCCTAATATAGATTCTCACAAATGCAGTCAACTGATATTCAACAAGGGTGCCAAGCCCATTCAACTGGAAGAGAATGGTCTCTTCAAAAAACTGCTTGGAGAACTGGATATCCATATCCAAAAGAATGAGAGACGAACATCATCTCACACCTTACACAAAAATTAACTCAAGATGGATCAAAGGTCTAAATATAAGAGCCAAGACCTTGGAAAATAATGTAAGGAAGCATCTACAGGTTTCATGAACTTCACACCCAAAGCATGAACTGGGAAAGAAAAAATAGATAAATGGGATCTCCTCAAAATTAAAAACTTTTGCACCTCAAAGGAGTTTATCAAGAAAGTGAAAAGGCAGTCTACTCAATGGGAGAAAATATTTGGTAACCATATATCTGATAGGGGCCTAATATCTGGCATATATAAAGAAAGCCTATACATTGAAAATAATGACAAACAATCCATTTAATAAATGTGTAAGTTATTTGAATAGACACTTCTCAAAAGAAAAAAAATACAAATGGCTAAAAAGCACATTAAAAGATGCTCAACATCAGTAGCTATTAAGAAAATACAAATAAAAACTACAATGACATATCATCTTACACCCATTAGACTGGCTGCTATTGAAAAAAAAAAGAGGACTACAAGTGTTGGAGAGGATGTGGAGGAATGGGAATCCTCATCCACTGCTGGTGGGAATGTAGAATGGTCCAACTATTGTGGTGTATAGTATCACAGTTCTTTAGAAAACTACCTATAAAACTGCCATAGGATCCAGCAATTCCACTGCTGGGTATATATCCACAAGAATTGAAAGCAAGGACACGAACAGATATATGCTCACCAATGTTCATAGTGGCATTATTCACTATTGCCAAAAGTGGAATCAAACCAAATGCCCTTCAACAGATGAATGGATAAAAAGATTATGGTATATACATACAATGGGATATTACTCAGCTGCAAGAAGAAATACAGTATTAAAACCTGGGACAGCATGGATGAATCTTGAAGATCATATCTTGAATGAAGCAAGCCAGGCAATGAAGGACAAATATTACATAACATCACTGATATGAGTTAAGCAAATTGAGCAGACTTACAGACCTAGAGTTTGCAAGATGGTTTTCAGGAAATAGAAAGGGAAAAGAAGGCTGTGAACCAATGCCCATCTGGGCAAAATCTATGATAATTTGGAAGTGTGTAGATATGCAGTGGAGGGACATGGCAGTGGTACAGAGATAGTACTGGGTTAGACAGTAAGGTATTTCAGGGGGATAGGGTGTTGAGTAGGGGTTGGCTGTGCATGGAACTGGGGGAAAGGTTGGGTGAGAGAAAAAGTGAACACTGGGGATTGGTGGATATGTGGTAGAAACTACAATGCTGGGAATGCTCCTTTGGAAATAGGGCAAGGTACAGTTAGGGGTTTATTTAGCTATTGTATTGGCATCACCTTTAAAGAAGTTTTGGGTCAAGAAAGTTTACAACAGGGGTGGGAGAGGATTGGTGGGGGGTGTCAGGGCTGGGGGCTGCATGGGAGGAAGTTCACCTGAACATATATAAAAGGTATATAAAATTGTTCAAATGCTCATGGGGCAAGGTTACAGTGGGTGGAGAATCACTCAATAAATGAGAGAATACTGGATTCCCATCCTGGAGAGCTCTTCCATATTCTCCAAGGGAGTAGCAACAGTCCCCCAAGTGCATGGGCAGTGTATGCAAAGGAGGATGATCCACTGATGGTCTCTTGTTTTTGATGACTAACCTTATGGGACTTTGCTCTTGAAATTGAAACTTACCCTATTGTTATGGGGTGCATAAGTGTTGCCTCCTGAGAGCCTCCCTTTTGCTCAAATGTGGCCTCTCTCTAAGCCAAACTCAGCATATGAATGCATTACCTTCCTCGCAGTGTGGGTCATGACTCCAGGGGATGAGACTCCCTGGCAGTGAGGATTACTAACAAGGGCCAATGGGCAATACAACTGGAAAAAGACCTCGAATAAAAGGGAGAAAAGGTAAAGACAAATGAGTTCATATGGCTAAGAGACTTCAAAGTGAATCGGGAGTTCATCCCAGAGGTAACACTTATGCACATCTCAGTAGGACCTCATAGGCTTCCAATGTGGATATCATGCCAAACATAGGGGCTCCTGAGGGCTCTGAAGACACCTAGGTCCTATATCAGGGCAGACAGCCCCAGAGTTTGGTGCCTTATCAGTTGGCCCTACTTTAGAATCGTTGCTACTGAGAGTGACAGAGTTGGACCCAAATATGTCTTCCCTACACATGGTCCATCTGTCTCTTTTATTCAAACCCAATTGTGGTGCTGGAGCTAGTAGGTGTACTTCCAGAGACTGGAGCCTTTGGGCTGTCCATGTGCCAGCTGGGCCTGAAATCTCGGTGGAGCTGCAACTCCTACTATACAGCTTAATGGACTCACCCAGGACACCTGGTAGGGAGATGATGATGGACAGCAGCCATCCTGGGGAATGGAGGGAGTTTGTGGCTGTGGGCAGGATAATCCCACCCATCTTATCCATGAGATATAATCCCCCTATCACTTGGAGGTGGAGTGCACATCACCATCTCAGACTCCTCAGGATTGGGGGAAGAGCTATGGACTAGAGTGGACTTACTGGTACTCTGTTATAGATATATTGTGGTTCACACATTGGAAGTAATTACAACATTAATGTGGAGCCAGTGGCCACTGGATGCTTTGGGGTCAGGCAGAGGGAAAAACAATTGTTATACAGGTGATTTTGGGGGTCTTAGGAATTATCCTGAGTGACATTGCAATGACAGATATAGGTCATTTTATATCATCATATAACATGCAGACCTGTGTGGGAGAGATTGTGGTCTACAATGTGAACTATGGCAAATGCTTAGTGGCAAACCCCAAGATGGGTATATCTATTGCAGGTTATGTGCCACACTAATGAAGGATGTTTATGTTGGAGGTTGTGGGAGGCATGGGAGGTGGGGCATATTGGAATCCCTATAATTTTTGTGTAACTCATATATAATCTAAGTATCTTTTAATAAATAATTAAAAATTATTAAAATTTTAAAATTGCATAGCGGTTCTTTGTAGGATGATGAAATGTTTTGGAAATGGATGGTTGTCAGGGTAGCAAAAAATTGTAAATGTATTTAACAGCACTGAATTATATATTAAATGTAAATAAAAGGGAAATTTAAGTTTTATATATACTACTTGAAATTTTGTTTATTTTTTTAAAAAAAGAATGGACTGCACAACACAAACAGTGAAACCTGATGTCAACCATGGACTCTAACAAAATAATGCAAGGTGTAAATAATAGGGGGTATGGGGGAACTCAGTGTTGTATGCATGCTTTTTCTGTAAACCTATAATTTCATTTATAAAAAGGAAAAAAATCATCAACATTAGGTAGGAGGCATTAAAATTTCTACACTTAAAGAAGATATTATTATCTATGTAGAAAATGTGAGGGGCCCGGTTAGATAGCTCAGTGGATAAAAAGCACGCTGGGGTATCATATGGAAGGCCCTGGGTTTGGTTCCCAGGGACCTCTCTGAGCAGGCAGACGGCCTTGAGAAAGGCAAGCCACCATGGGCGAAGCAGAGCCACCGTGGGCAAGGCAAAAAGACGCCATGGGCAGGGCAGAGCCCCCACGGGCATGGCAAAGTCACCCGTGAAAAAGGGGAGCTGCCGCCAGCGTACCGCTGCAGAAGCCAGGCAGACGGCAAAAACCATGGAGGACTGCTGCCCGCAAAATATGGAGCAGAGCCGCCCGTGAAAACAGAATAGAGCCACCCTCGAACAGAGGGAGCCGCCACCACGGAGGGCTGACTCGGTGCGTCGCCGCAAAGATGGGGGGAGACAAGTAGCAGACATAGAAAGACACAGAAGAAAGGACACACAGCGAGAGCAAGCAGAAGGGGGGGGGATATGTAATAAATAAATAAATAAATAAATAAATAAATAAATAAATAAATAAATAAATAAATAAATAAATAAATGAAAATGTGAGGACATATATAGAAGTCACTACAAATTTTAATTATCAGAGAAATGTAAGTTTGCTAAAATGAGACTCATACATGTTGTGCATGATTGGTATCAAATCTTTAACATTTGGTAGAATACACTGGTAAACTATGTGGGCATGGAGTTTCCTAGTGGGAAGGTCTGAAACAACACATTCAATCTTTTTACAAGATTCAGGGCTATTGAGATTATTCATTACTTTTCTTGAGTTTTGATAACTTCTGTCATTCAAGTGATTTTTCACTTCTATTTGAGTTGTTGCATTTATTTCTATTAATAACACCATAATTATCCCTAAGTATCATTTTAATATCTATAGATATATAGTGATAACACCACTATGATTAAAACTCAAAGTAGTTTGGTAATTTATCAGCCAAGTATCATAGGTATCAAGATGTAGGAACATAAAAAACAAATTAAATTGAAATATTTAATTTATATAAATAAATAAAATGAAAGAAAAAATGACAACTTATAGTCCTCAATTGTGAATATCAACAAACCCAAAATTGCTTCTTTGGAAGTATTAATAAAAGTCAGAAACCTTTAGCATGATCAATTAGAGAAGAGAAAGGAAAAAACATGTTACCAGTACAAAGATTGTAAATCTGTCCTATTGTTTTTATTGCAACATTGCATAAAACATTGAATTCCTGTAGGACAGCATGTACTACAGTTGCTCTACAACTTATTTAGCAATTTTGCTCTTGGATATTGATATACAAAGCTATAAATTTGCATGACCAGCACAAATGCATCATCAATTAGAAGTTATAGGTATGAAATTTTAACTGGTATTATCAGAAATAATAAATTTCATGTGTATATGACTCTCATTTATAGCATATGTGGTCTTGCTTGCAATCAATTACAAAAAGCAGATGAGCAAATTAATCTCAAAGAGAGATAAATGAGTTACCTTTGGCATTAAAGTGAGATTATGTATCCATTTCAGTGTCATGCACTAAAACCAGAAAGGTCAGTGTCTTTTCCAAATGTATCCACTTGGACAGGCACATGGAGCAAGAACCTCACCAAATTGAGCATATTACACATTCTGGAGAGTTTAACACTCTAGAAGCCTATTTCTAATGGGGTTAAATGTTCTCATATATAAATATCTCAAGTTTGAACTAAGGATAATTTAATTTAGCTTGGAAATTTGCATGAAAATGTCCAAGGAAATTTCCTAGGAATTTTCTAGGAAAAGCCCTAGAGAAGCACGTTTACATGGAGCACTACAGAGGAGCATTTAAAAATACTTATTCTATTAAAGGCACTGTCAAGAAAGCCTTGACATTGCTAAAAATATTTTAGCAGTTGGAAGAAAAGAAATAGGCTTAAGTAAGACACAATATCTCCTGCCCTTCCTTATGTTTCATGTTTAATTGTGGTGCAGTGAAATCATTTTGAATGTTATCCCATAAATTTATCACAGATTTTACAATATTAGGGAGATTTTTTAAAGGCAAGAGTGATGAAAGCAACACAAAGGAGTTAAAATGTTCAGGCAATACAATGCTAAAAGACCTTGGGAATCCAATCACAAAATCATATATATCAGAAAGAGTGGTACAACTGGCAGTCTTTGAGGTTGTTCAAAGACAGAGCTTTCCACACTTATTATTTCCTTTTAAGAAAAGTGTGATATCAGATCCCACCCAACTCCTCTACAACAAAGCTCAAGCCAGGCCCACAGCTAATTTCTGTAAGAAAATCACCAACTTCTCTCTCTCTCTCCCTCCTCATCAATATGTTTGGACCCAGCTCTTGGGGGAAGTGAACACCTGGGTTTCATTAGCTTAGTTACTAATGCTAGTGGAAATGCTGTTGCTGCCACCAGAGAGACAATGCAGCACAGTGTTTAAAACTTGAACTTCAAAATCAGAGACCTTGGATACCACCTCAACTAGACAAGCTGGTCAACACTGCTAGGGATGGTCCATAAATTCTCTGAGATCCTAGTAACAGGAGCAAGTACTACAACCACATATGCAACATATAGTATGTGCTATGCCAAGAATTAAACTAGGAATTTGATGTGGTTTTATATAAGGTCAAATAGCTAAATTATCATAAAGAGTTCTTTCTGACTCCAAAGCATCAACTCTGGACCTCCTTAAAGCACTCTGCCCATCACATTCATTGCATGTGTGAATGTATTCTAATCTATGACCTGCACTGAATTATGAGCTAGGCAAAGAGGCCCTTCAAACTCATATGATTTATTCCAAGTTCCTTGAATAAAAAGTCTTAGAGAAAGCAGCTGCTAGCCTAAATTTCCTTATGATGGACTCATTTCAGATGATGGATCATTTTACAATAAACACAAATAAAATAAGAATCATTTTGCACTTTCAAATGAGAAAAGGTAGTCTAAAACATTTAGTAAAATCAAACTATTCTAAGAAATTTGATGAATTATGTAAAAGAAAAGAAAATTTGAAATCAAGATGACTTTGAAATATCTAGGATATACTGCACATATAATCATAGGCCTTGAAAAATCTTTAAGCTATATAAGCATATCATGAAAGAGTCTAAATATTCCATCTCAATGAAGAGGACACTCATGAGAGCTTTTGATTCTTTTTGCCTAGCACAGAAAATTGGGGCCCACAACAAGTTTTGATCACACAAGGGAAAGAATTTATTAAGCAGCTGATGTCTGGAGACAGACAAAGTCTCAAATCAGCCTCTCTGAACAGCAGAAGTAGCACTATTATATTGGCTTGTGTAGGAGAGAGGTTCAAAGGATTGGGTTACAAGATTGACGGGTGTGAAGCAGTT
>PVKH010002928.1:0-26008 GCA_004027955.1 Chaetophractus vellerosus | reverse complement strand
TTAAGCAGGTATTATTATAATCCCCGTTTTAGAAACAAGGAAACTTGCTCAAGGTCATGCTTCCATTGAGTATTGGAAGGAGACTTGAACCCGAGTCCGCAGACGCCACATCTGTGCTCTTCTTCATTCTAGGTAAAACCACACCTCTTTGTTTTTCATCAGCAACATCATTTCCACCTCTTTAGAGCCCCAGTTCCAGCTCCACCCCTTAGTGGGTTATTTGGATGCTAGGCTCCATTTCATGATCGCTCATCCTAAGGAGCAGCGAAAAATGTAGGAGGTTTTAGCTCTCATCTCGACCCAGAGTCAATTTGAGGCCGTTTGACTGGAGTCAGGATCAACTGGACCCAGCCAGCGGGTCAGGAGGCAGCTTGGGAGATCCAGCCTGTCAGGTGGCGGTGTGTGCCTGCGTTTACGAAACGCCTGCAGGCCTTGGCTGTGGTTTATTGAGAGCCATAGGAATACCGCAGGGGCTCACGAACTGCCTGGAGGGCTGGTTATCAGTTTCATCAGCCCAGCAGATGCCAACTGCAGAAAGCAGCCAGGAAAGGGGAGGAGCACGCAAGTGCTGAGCCAGGCTGTGTGGTCATTAAATGCCCTTTCAGCACCTGTTCCGTGGGCTGAGCGTGCCAGCCTCCAAGGGGAAGCCGCCAAGCCCCAAGGCCCTGGAGGAAGTTCAGTCTGGGGCGGCGGGCCTCTTCCAGGAACTAGCTCCTACGCTGTGGAAAGCCCCTCCCTGAGTCCTCTCCTAATGCCACAGGTTCCCAGTTCGAGGCTCCACTACCTGTCCATGTTCTCTCTCTCTCTTTTTTTTTATGGTTTGATTGATTTTATTATAGTAATTCTGTACAACAATCGATAACTTGGAACACAGTTGTGTTATTAAAAAAATATGGAGCACTTCACAATTTGCGTGTCATCCTTGTACAGGGGCTAATCTTCTCTGTATCGTTTCAATTTTGGTATATGTGCAGCCGAGGCCAGCACCATGCTCTCTCTTAGTTCTCGTGGTGGTCTGGAGGCTTTTGGCATCCCTCCCAATGAGGCCTGAGTGTGTCTGCTGGAGGAGCAAGGCCACTGCTCTCTGGGGCCCCACTTACCACGGCAAAGGTCCGGAAGCCCTGCAGGATGGGTCTGTAGCCTGTACAGCGACACAGGTTTCCTGAGGGGTCAAGCAAAGAGCTGTGGTGTTAATGCAGGACCCCAGGGCAGGGTAGGAGTCGTGGCTTTGCTCAGGGCTCAGTTTGGTGCTCTTTTTTTTACGGCCATACCTTTGTTTATTCTATTTCCTCTGCCTGGAAGGCCCCTGCTCCTCTATACATTCCTGATTTCAAAACATCTATCATCACTTCCTCCAGGAAGCCTTCCTAGAATGCCTCTCCTAAGTGTTCCCATGGTGCCTGGTCCTAAAGATCAGTGAGCTTATCAAACTAGAGGATCAACTCTTTTCCCCATCCAAGCATGAACTCCTTGAGAGGAACAACTGTGTCTTTCATATCTGTGTCCCTTGTACCTTGTACAAGTGCCTGACATGTGACAGGACTCGATAAAACTGATTGAATAGGTGATATATTGAAAGGGCGAGGGGTTGGGGAGCCTTCGATAATCAATTCAGAGAAACAGACATTTGCAGATGGCAAAACGAGAAGCTAAACCTTTCCCACGGCTCCAAATCATAGCCACCTTCCTCATGTGCGACCTTTGCTGGCACAATGCTGTTCTGGCGGAAGCAGAGAGGAAAGGAAGCCACATGGCCAGTCCCTGGGAATCTCCCAAATGAGCTCTGCTCGCCTCCATTGCCAGCCCCATCCCAACACTGGGGAGGGCACTCGGGAAGAAGAGTCCCACTGCAGAAGACCCCAAAAAGTCTCCAAACCACCTGCGTGTTGTCCAAGCTAAGAGAAGTAACTTCATGGCAGATCTTAGCTGCCACCCTGGGTGGCCTGGGTCTGTCCTCCAGGGGTCAGAGCCCTGGAGCCCACTCCTGGCTTTCTCCCCGCCCCTGCCCTGTCCCCTCCCTGAAGACCTGTACCTTGGAAGGCATCCTCGATCTCCTCAATCGTGGGCTCGGGCTGGTTCCGCAGCAGTGCGTACATGCTCATGACGATGCCGGGGGTGCAGAAGCCGCACTGGGAGCCGTGGCTCTTGGCGATTCTCTCCTAAAGGGCAGGTGAATAGACATCTGCGTTGGCAGAACCCCTCCCAGGCTCCCTACGCCATTCAGCAGAAGCCAATCCCGGGTGGGAGGCAGGGTAGGGCAGCAGTCACTGCGTGAAGCCAAGTCCCAGTGCCACCCCGTACAACTGTGACCTTGGCCAGATTATTAAGATTGTTAATAATAACGGGCTCTTCGTCTGTAAAATAAGGGCAATTCTTGTACCTACTTCTAGAGCTGTGGGAAGGGTTTTATTTATGTAAAAGTCTTGGCGTTATACCTGGCAACGAGATTCATTAGTAGGAAAGCCCCGTCAAAAAATAGTGACAATTAGAAATGGAAAGGTCTTCTCACCCTCCATTCCCTGTACTTTATAGAAGAGGAAGCAAGTCCAGAGAATTTAAGACATTAACCCAAAATCACACAGCTGGTGGACAGAAGAGCCATGTTGTTTGTGTTCTTTTAACTATACTACCCTGCGGTCCAAAGCAATGAGTCTTCATTAAGAACCAACTGAACCCATTTTATCCCAAACCAGAATCCTGTTGTATTCTTAAGTGAAGGCAAGCTTTGAGGCCCAGTGGGGACATAAGAATTGAGAAATGTGTCAAATAGGATTTACTATATGCATTGAATGTCACAGAATTTTCATTCAAGCCTGGAATATCTTTATTACAGGAACCTTCTCATTCATAGTAGCTTTTGTCTCTTGGGGGTCCCTTTTGGTATTTTATCAAGTAAATTGCAAGAATATTGTGTCCCAGTGCCTAACCTATAGATTCATTCACTTTATTTACTGAGAAGGCAAAGTTCCTCTTCTCATGAAGTTCACATCCTAGGAGGAGAAACACTCACCAAAGAAACAAACAAGAATAGTCCAGGTGAAAAACACTGCTATGCAGAGAATTAACACAGATGACATGATCCAGAGACAAAGGCTACTCAGTGGTGAGTTAAAGGGACCTTTAAGAAGAATTTAAGAGCATGCTTTGGATCAGGGGAGAGGAAACAGCAAGTGCACATGCCCTGAGGATGGAGACAGCCTTGCGAGCTAGAGCTGTCGAGCGTCCAACTGGGGCTGGAGAAGTCAGCTGGGCAGGCAGCTTTTCACAAGCCAGGAGGCCCTTGGACTTCTAGGTGTGCTGGGAAGCCATTTGGGGATTGTTTGTGAGCAGAAAGCCATGTGATGCAATTTATGTTTTTAAAGAGTCACTCTGGCTTCTGGGTACAGAAACGATGTAGAGGGCAAGAGTGGAACCTGGGGGCCAGGATATTGTAGTGGTCCAGGCAAGAGGGTTTTGTGGCCTGGACCAAGTAGTAATAGGAGAAACTGAGAGGAAATGAAGGTTTTGTGGTAGGCTTGGAGGTAGAGTGGACAGGACTTGTTGATGGGGTGGGTGTGGCAGAAAGAAAGTGAACAATCAAGGCAGCTACTGGAATTTTGTTTTGAATGGCCACGTAGATAGGAAGGGAGGAAGGAGGTCGGGGGAAAATAAAGAGTTGTTAAGTTTGAGATCAAACGTCCGTACAGTGATGTCAAATAGGCAGTCGGAAATATGAGTCTGCTTTTTGAGGAAAGGGCAAAGCTACAGATTCAAGTGTGAGTGCCCTTGACATGTAGATGGTAAGAAACTCACCAAGAAAATGTGAAGGCAAAGAAGGGGGGGCGAGGCCAGAGCCACAGGGCACCCCAGCTCTAGGGGCTGGACAGAGGAGGAGCTAGATAGAAGGAGAATCAGGAAAGCATAAGAACAAGAAAAAATAAATGAAAGGAGAAGATCTATTGTTTATCTGGAGCCAAAATCAGTGCCTCAGGATCTGGACCATTGGAAAAGGAGAGTTTTAGCTAGATTATGTGGATATGATCCCTGTGTTCCAACAGTTAATTCTTTCTTTCATCTATTTGCTGAAATTCACAAGCCCTAGTTAGACAAGTTTAGTCATTTCCTCCTCCCCTGCCTGAGAAATGACGTTATGGAGGTGAAGCAAGCCGTCCCCGCCCTGCCTTGACTCATGTGGCTGGCCCAAATCCCCTCTTGAGGATTGTAACCAACTCACTCAACCAGAAGGCCCCAGCTCTGAGAAGTCACGCAAGGTGCCTGGGGACGTCTGGCCTGAATGATGGGCAAAGGGGATCACCAAATGGACCAGGGGACTTCAGACCTGGACCTGACTCTGGTATCTTCTGTGATTGTAATCTCCCAAAGAGCCACCCTCAGTTTCCCCAAATGGAAAGCACTGGGAACGGAGCTCTCTCCTGCCCACAGTGCTCTGCTCCCCCTTTACCCCTTGTTTCCACGTAGCCTAAAAACCTCCTGGTTCTCCCCACAAGCCCTCTCAGATTACTGCCCACTCTCCCCCAGAGAGCTCCCAGTTTCAATTTATCTTCAGGTGGTCTGATACCCTAAAGGAGAAACCTAGAGGTCAGACACTTGCTTGTCTTCATTAAGCACTTATTTAGCACTTGTTAGCCTCTGTTTAAGAGTCCACATTTGTATTATCTGTGGGTGGGAGGGGAGGGGAGCAAGTGGAATTACCAATCCAGAAAGCAGGGAGTAGGTAGGTTTTGATTTTTTTTTGTTTGTTTTTTTGGTTACATATCCCCCCCCCCCTTCTGCTTGTTCTTTGCTGTGTTCATTTTTGCATTCTTCTGTGTCTGCTTTTTGTTTCCCCCCGTTGTGGCGACGTGCCAAGTCAGCTCACTGTGCAGACGACTTGCCCCACTCGCAGGCGGCTCTGCTCTGCTCGTGGGCGGCTCTGCCCTGTTCGTGGGTGACTTGCCCTGCCTGTGGCGGCTTTTTGGCCTGCCCGTGGTGGCTTTGCCCTGCTCAAGGCGGCTTTTTGCCCTGCCCAAGGTGGCTCTGCCCCACCCGTGGCAGCTTGCCCTCTCAAGGTGGTCTGCTCGCTCGGAGAGGCCCCTGGGAACCAAACCTGGGGCCTCCCATGTGGTGAACAGGCGCCCTATGATTTTTTTTTTTTAAACCAAGGTGCACTGAGAAGTTGGAATCTTGACTCTGGGAAGGCAGGGGGTTTCCTGAGCCCACTTCAGGCATAGGTGAGCAAGCTTCCCTCGCTCTCTCCCTTCCAGGTCCGGTGGGGCTGCACTGCCCTGGCAGCCAGGTTCACCCACCTCTCCCTGCTCTCGGGGTCATGCAGGGCTCCACTCATCCCGGCCACCAGAGGGAGCTTCAGGCTTGTTCAGCCTCAGGGCACCCAGAGGAGGCGGGGAGGGGGCCAGGGTGCAATGCCTCCTTGGCTCAGACAGCGAGACTCAGTCCCACAACACGGCAAACCTGAGTCAGTGGCACAAGACCCCGCAGAACCTCTGCACCTAAAAAGCACCGCTCCCTTTCTTCCGGTTACCTGCACGGGATGCAGCCTCGTCTTGGTGCTGCCTATGCCCTCCACAGTCGTCACGGCAACGTGGTGCAAGGAGCAGATGGGGGCCAGGCAGGCATTAGCAGGAAAGTGTCTAGGAGTCCAGATTAAGGCCATTCCATTCTCCAGTCAGGTCAGCACAGTGGGCCTGAGTGCAGGGCCTGGGAGGCTTTGAGAAGCTTTATGGGACTTCTCCTCACGCTGCATTATGTTCTGGCTTCTCACATACTCAAGACTCGGGGCAGGGAGTAGAGGAAGCCCTCCTCCAGGTGAGGCCCGAGCCGCTCCAGAGTCCTGTGGCTCAGGCACTGCCAAGTGCACCCTAGGCCTCTGAGCTGGAGGTAAAGGAACCAGGGCCCCTTATCGCTGCCTCTCACGCAGCCCTGATCCCGAGGTGAGTCAAGAGGAAGTTTCTGGCAAGCCACAGTCCTAAAGAGCTAGTGAGTTAGCCCGGTGGAGACCAGAGACATGGAAGAGGAGCTTTCCCGACTTGGATAACAGTTTATGCCAAGACCGAGAAGTGAGTGGACATGGTACACTGGCAGTTCACAGTCGGCTCAGAGAAGAGAATAAAAACGAGAGAGGAAAGCTGGGACATATGGTGAAGGGCCTCGCCTGCTAAGCAAGAGCTTGGACTTTATCCTGGAGTCAATGGGGAGCTATTGAAGGATTTTATGAGGACTGATAAGATCCCGGATTTTAGAAAGAGCAGCAATTCAGTCTTTTCCACACTCTTGAAAGCCAGGAAGTTACTTCCAGGTATTGCCCAGGCTCAGAGCCTGCACAGGACCACGGGGGCTCACGCACATGGGGCACACACACACACTCATGCACGCACTCACACACACACACGCACACACTCACATTCCTGCATACACTCACACTCATGCACATGCACTCACACCAAACTCACAAGCCAAGCCCTGCCTCACAGTCGTCTCAGGGGAGGTCAACCGGCAGGCAAAGGATACACGATCTTGTTCTGGAGATGATCATACTTGGAAAACATCACAGTACAAGCCCCGCAGCCCCCTTCTCCACAGCCAAGCTTGGTCCCGCACAGCCCCACTGCATGGTCAGTTAAGGAATTCAGACTCGAGGGAAGGGGGCCTTTGCCGCGCTGCTGGGAAGGGCCTGGGCGCCGCTGCGTGTACAGTCTTTCACAGCCACACAGGCTCAAGCCCCTCGCCCTGCGGAGGCACCGGCCTCACCCCTTCTGCCTTCAGAGTGGCTGCACTGCGGCTCTGGGAGGCCGGGAGCCGGGCTGTCCCACTACACAGAAGAGGAAAAGCATCAGGGAGCCACCCTCTGGGTTCTGGGGACTTCCCTCGGGGCTGGGATCTTCCAGACATGGTCTCATAGTCCCCCAAGCCCATGGCCTCACTGGGCAGGTCAGTCTGCGACCCAAACACCAGGTGTGTGGGCAGCCAGCACATCAGCCCCAGCTGGGCGAGCAGTGAAAACACCTGGGCCACAATAAGACATTGCTGAGTCCAGCTTTTCACCCCAAAACTTCTGGGCTGATGAAGTCCCAGGAACCAAAATTAGAGCTGGACAGGGACTTTTGAATATCCAGCCCACAGGATATGTGAATAAAAACATGGAGATTTTGAAGATCATAGACCAAAACTGGAACCATCTTTTACATGTACTTGAGGAAAGAGGTAATATGATACTTGACATTTTTTAAAACACCTAATAGAGAAAGGTTCTAGAGAAAGGCAGTAATGGCTTTTACACTGCCTCTTTCAAATCATGTTGGGGAGAGGAATAGCTATGTCTTGAAAGTTATTCTCTTCACTAATCAGGATGCATATACAACTGCACAAACTCTAGGGGCATTTGAAGACAGATGGTGGCAGCCCAAAGCCTAGCAAGGTCTTCTTCTAGCCTGGGGATCTTTCTGGAAGAAAGAAGTCCTGCTGTCTTGCCCTGGACTCCCAGAAATTACCTCTCAGCACAAACAGCAACAAGCTGCAGGGACTTTACACTTGCATGCCAACTTTCAGTTTTGGATTTCGGTTCACTTCAGATTGACCTTTAAACCAGCAAATTGCTATGATATGGAATTTCTGAAGCTTTGGGGTCTTCAAAATTTTACAAGAAATTTTTAAATGATATCAACAAGCTCTGAGAATGAGAGTCTCTTCCCAGGTAGATGGGCTGGACTGGAATTCCATGCAGCGTCCTGATCATACCAAGAGGTTCCTTCACCATAAAAAAGCTGACAGGCCTGACGCGGGCTGCTGTGAACCTCTAGCCCTGCCCAGTCCAGTTGAAACTCCTGGACAAAGTGCATACAAGGCATCGGCTGTCTGAGGGGGGCAGTGCACCTGAGTTAAGGACGTGGGTTCCAGCTCACTTCTGTGGGTGTTGAAGCAACCCTTTGTTGTCCCCAGATATGTCACCGGAACGGCTCTCCAGGGCTCCCTGCTTCACATCCCTCTGGGAGCAAGGGGTCCGTTGACAGAGGGCAGGCGGGGCCCAGGCCTGAGCAGACCCCAGGAGAGGCGAGAGGTTAAGAGCATGGCTCTAGGTTTTAGTCCAGGCTCTGCCAGCACTTGCCCAGAACGCACTAGCGATTGGCAGGCCGCGTAGCCGGTCTTAGCCTCATGTCCTCATCTGTGTAAAGGGAGCGTTTCACGGCCGTGGGATTGCGGTGGGCTGAAGTGAAACGATCGACGCAGCTCACTTGGAACACTGCCTGTATATAGCAAGTGCTCATTAAATGTTAACTCCTGTCAGTAATTTTTCGTTTTGTTTTTGTTCCAGGGTCTCAGAATACTTTCTTTCTCTGAAAGAACCAAATGTACAGGGGATCTTACAGAACTGCTCTCTTTACCCAGGGGAGAGCCTCATCCAAAGCCCCTCTAAAAGTCACCTGCCCCAGGTGCCTGCAGCATCTGCTCTTTCCACAATGGTCCACACTTCTATACCAGGGGTTCTTAACCAGGGGTCCGTGGAAAGATTTCAGGGGGTCTGTGAGCTTGAATTGAAAATTAAAAAAAAAAACATTCTTGTGGGGAAGTGTTGGTGCGGGTGTGACATATTTATTAAATAATACGCAGTATAGTGTGGACTTAGTAAGGGGTCTGTGGTTTTCACCTAACTGGCAAAGGGGTCCATGGAACACAAAAGGTTAAGGACCCCTGTTCTGCACCACTTCCCATCTCAGGTATCACTTTCCCAGTAGACACCCCTTTCCCCATCTTTCCACTCAAGCAGAGCAGGAATTGTTCCCCAAAGAGCCCAATTATTTATTAAGCACAAAGGTCACCTAAGAAAGGGCCCCTCTCCTGAAGCTCACCAGGACTTAGGAGGGCCTTTCTGAATATTTTATTTTTACAGATGCAGGATTTAAAGCTTGGCACTATGAGAGTCTTAGCTGGAAGAGAGCTGAAGGAACACAAAGAGAAATCCTTTCATTTGATAGCTGAAACTTTTCAGACCCAGAGAGCTCAAATGACTGCCCAAGGTCACACAGCTATGGAGAGAAGGCGTGTCTACTGGGAAAGTGATACCTGAGATGGGAAGTGGTGCAGAACAGGGGTCCTTAACCTTTTGTGTTCCATGGCTACAACTAAAATGCCAAGTGCTCAGATCC
This sequence comes from Chaetophractus vellerosus, assembly GCA_004027955.1. NCBI lineage: Eukaryota > Metazoa > Chordata > Mammalia > Cingulata > Chlamyphoridae > Chaetophractus > Chaetophractus vellerosus. The sequence goes on along the minus strand of PVKH010002928.1, from coordinate 16,871 downwards.
CCTTCCACTGCTCTTTCCTCTCCACCTCACGGGTTGCTAGAAAATGATGTAAGGCCCAGAGGATGAGTCCCTTTCAGTCCGTCTCCCTCACTTCCACCTCAAAGTCAGGATACACTTTCTTCTCAGGTAGGCCAAAAGCGTTGTCTCCGGATCAGCATCTTTCTCTACCACCTACAGGAAAAGAAATGAAAGAAAAATATATCATAAGTACATTTAGCCATCCTTCTGTGATTTATTTCTCCCTTCAATGTCTCACCCAAGAATTGCTAGAGGTAATAGGGATGTGCTGCATGTGTCATGAAACTCAGATTTCACTGACGGTTTCGTAAGAATGAGCACGGTCACTACAAGTGAGACCACGTACATGCTCATATGCTTAAACTCTGAAATAGCACATTAGGGCTCAGCCCCAGGTCGACCACAGAATGCTCGGGGATTGCATCCACCGTGCTGGGCTGAGCAAAGCAAAGCTCCCTTCAAATCAAATGTGTCCTCTCGTTTCCAGCCACGGGGCCACACCCGGGAATTCCAGGGACTGCTGGCTGTATCAGCCCACCAGCCCCCGACTTTGCCTCCTCGACTGTTTGTACTCAGACCACTGTGTGGCGGAGAAGGCCTGCCTGCTAGCCTGTCCTCACCGTGAAGTGTTGTATGTGACGTGATATCACAGTCAGCGATGTTAACACGTCAGAAACGGAGGAGAAATCCCAAACCCAAATTTAACGAAGGTGGAAAGTGTTGTCTACAAGTGAGGAGCCAGTCCCAGATGCAAACTGTCAAAGGAAATCTTTGAGAACGTGTCTCATTACTGGCACAGCCCCCACATTATCAAGGATGCAAGGGTTTGGGGTTGTTGGAAGGATTGAGGGGAGAGAATTTGTGATAAGCTTCATTTAGAGAGAACTGCACTGTGAGTCCCTCACGTTCCAAAGGGGGCTGAGAGAGGAGGTATCTGCCCCGCACAGCGAATGAAGTAAGGGTGCTTCCACAGCTCTACACAGGAAGCTGAAACGCCACTTTGCAAGAAGGGGTGTGTGGTGGCCTGTCGTTTCTAAACCACTAGAGGAAGACTTGACAGAGAAGCTGAAGAAGAGGCAGCAGTGTTGGAAGCACTGTGCATTCCTAGAGTTTATCATGGGCCTAGTGTAGCCCATGCATAAGAGAGAGAGAGCTGGACTGGAGGTTTTTAGATTTTTCTCAAAAATACTGACTAGAAGGGGCAATGGAACCTCTGGTAGAGTCTAGAGTGCAGTGGACCCCCCAAAACTGGAGGCTGGGGGAGAGCAGCTGGCCTGAGGAAAATGTCTCTCTCATGTCATGAGACACGCAGGGATGTTCCCAGTGGTGGACACTGAAGACTCCTTGAAAGCAATCACAAGAGAAAGAAAAGAGTCAACTCCAAACCCTTGATGGGCCCAGAAAGCAGGCAGCACCTTACAGGACTTAAAGAAGAACTTGTTTGCTGTCCTCACCTCTCCTTCCTGAATGGAAACTGCGTTTGGCAACTTAAACTGATCATAGGATTTTTAACTCACTATGAGTAATCAGAAAAGTCATGAAACTGCTAGAATGTGCTCCTTGAATAAAGTTTAAAGGGCAGTGGGAATAAAATCCATTTTCCTTTTTGATGATACCCCATAAGTCCAGGTGGTTGTAATCAATATCCTAATCACAAAGATCGCTCAGAGAGCCACACCTTTTCTCCTGGAGAAGGAACCGAAAATGCAGAAGAGAAAGACCTTTATCGCCTTTCAATTAGATGGCGGTCCGAGCCTTTTACACCCCCTTCAGCTGTTCCTTCCTCCTATCCTGCAGAGCTGCTTCGACCACATCGTGTCAATTTCCTTCGCAATGCTTTCAGTGACTTTCCACAAATGCAAGGTAACAACCAGGGGCGCAGGCTGCCTTTCAAGGCCTTTTTCCATATGTTCACAATTTTCCTTCCCAACTTTTCCCCTTCCTACTTCCCTGCCATGCTGATCTTGTTGCTGCTCTTAAAATACAATTTATAACTTCTGACTCTTCTGCCTTTGACCAGTCCATTCCCCCTCCACCTACAACTTGACTTATCACTTCCCTTGTAAAGTCTTTCCAGATCGCCCCAGTCACTAGAGGTCTGTCCCTATTCTAGAACTCCTACAGGGAATGTCCCTGCCCCTCTAAGCTTGGCTGCAGAGTTTTCTACAGTGTACACCATGGGGCGCTCTCTAAGCAGGGTGTCAATGGGAAAACCACTTTGAGGTGAAGTGGGCTTGGGAAATATTGGGCTAAACAGATTTCTTCTGGGAAAACTTGAGCAGTAAAACAAATAATGGATTGATAATGCCTTAAATATAATAAAAACCCATTAGTTCAATCCGATAATAAGTTAACAAACAAATGGCGAGAAGGGAGAATTTTTCCTTACAGCAGATTGCCAGCTAATAAATATTGTTGGCCACCTTGTGATCAGAACAATAACTGACCCGGTCAAGAGTTATCAATGGATGCCGAGACTAGTGGGTAAAAGTTTGTTGAAGAGCAAGTAGTTTACACAGTCCCAAAGTATCTTCTCACAGATTATTTATTAATTACAAATAGAAAAACCTAGCAGACTCCACCTTAACCAAGTGACCCAAGCTCTCATCAATAATATTGGAAAATCTGGTGTCCTGTGCCTCCTTCTACAACGCAGCGAGAAAGACACGGCACTTCTGTGATATTTCTGCTTGAAATGCGGACTCTACTCTGAATCTAATTTTAAGAAAGTATGAGACAAACTCAAAATGAGGGACATTGTAAAAAATAACTGGCCTGTTCTCTTCAAAAATGTCAATGGCACAAAAGCCAAGGAGCTAGTCCAGATTACAGGAGAAAAGAGACATGGCAACTAAGTTCAATGGATGATCCTGGATTGGGGGCAAAGGTTATTAATGACATTATTGATAAATTTGGAAAAAATTGTGTAAAGTCTATAGACAAGATGATAGTATTGGACCAATGGCAAATTTCCTAATTTTTATAAATGGACTGTGGTTCGGTATAAAAATATCATTTTTCTTAGGAAATACAAACTGAAGTATTTAAGGGTAAAAGGACATGATGTTTTCAACTTACCCTCAAATGGTTCAGAAAGAATATTTTATACTTTATATATTTGTTTATATTAATTGTATACACAAATAAATATATAAATGTATGTATTTGTTTATATACATATGTGTATACAGTTATATATAGAGAGAGGGAGAGAGGATGATAAAGCAAATGTGAAACGTGAACAATTGGTAAATGAGGGTAAAGTACATTTAATGTTTCTATTTGTCCTGCAACTTTTGTGGAAGTTTAAAATTATTTTAAACACATGTTTAAAAAGAAGATTTCTTTAGTACAGAACTTTTAGTAGTCATACAATCATTCCAGATTAATTGAGCATCTATGCGCCAAGCACTATGCCAGGTGGTTTAAGAATATCCAGGAAGAGTATCTCATGGGCTCGTTTTCTGTGAAATATATAGGGGAATATATTTCTTTGCCTAACCATGATCCACCTCTCCAACCAGTTGCCCCTGAATGGCAAATTACTGGCCTTAGATATCTTATTCCTCCAGTGCATATCCCATAGCTTTTGGCCCAGGAGGAGTTTGACAAATGTTGACTACGTGAGTGAGTGTGTGAGTGAGTGAGTGAGCGAGGAGTGAGTGAGCGAGGAGTGAGTGAGTGAGGAGTGAGTGAGTGGAAGCCACTCTGAGGATCTCTGTAACTCATGCCTGGGATTACCCCTGGGCACCTAGGCTGCACCCTACCTGCCAATCCTTTCCAGACTCTTCTAGTGCCACAATCTCCACTTTTCTGATTTTGCTCAGAAAAGCCAAAATCCTGCCCTCCGAAATGACTGTCATTACAACAATAATAAAATCTGCATCTTGAGCTCTCCCCAGATTTCCCTTTGACTCTGACACTACAACAGAATATGTGAAAACAATAGTCGCTGAGGCCCAACACTGCCATTGAATACCTTTGATAGACCATTATTTGCCTTTTTGGAACTTACACACTCTCTGGGACCCAGGTGAGCGGAGAAAGCATCCAAGAGAGTGGTATGAAAACAGGAGAGTAGGAGCTCACAGTTAGGTGTGCATCACCACATTCTGGATACCTTCTTTGGTAACTTCTTACACAATATCTTGAGAATAAAAATGGGGACAAACTTACTCATAGCTGCCTTTATTTGACCAGGAGTTTCCTTGTTTGGTCTTGTTTTTACAGCACTGCTTTCACTTCATTGCTCCTTGCATTGCTTTCCCCTTTCCCAGCAGTTTCTCAAGAGGCCATATTTTATAAATTGCAAACATGGATATTCATCACAGAAACCAGCAGTAGTAGAAGCTGCCAGAGGTGGTAGCACTTAAAAACGTAAAAATCACTTCTTTCAAGTAAAAATAAACTTTAAGGGAAAAATATGTTTACCAAACCAGAATTACCTCAAAATGCCCTTTTCTAGATCAAGTGCAGAACAGCCAACTGTTCCTGGAGAAGAGCAGGAACTTATACTGACATACACCAATTGATAGTTTAATAAATTATAAAACCTTAGATTTAGACACGGCCTTCAAAGTCATTTAACATAGCCTCTCACCCAGTGTAAAAATTGCTTATAAAAATTCCACAGAAGTTGGCTTTGTGTAAGTAACGCTTCTAGAAAGCTTATAATACAACTATTTCTAGAATTTCTACAGTGTAATTGCTGAGTATAATGAAATTGTTTGAAATGTTGGATGCAGAAGTCTTATTGCCACCAACTTGGAAGCTTTGTTCCATCTCTTGGTTTGGTGTCAGATTCCAACTCTGAAAAGGAAGGAACATGAAGGGATAATTCTGACCTCATTTCCCAATACTTCCTAGTAGCACCACCCAAACTGAATCAAACAGCCTTTGGAGGACTGACTCGACATTGCTCAGGAAATTTCTATGCTACTCAGCTAAACACACCCTGACAATGAAGTCCTAGAAATCCTACAAGGCATACTTTAGTTCTTAAAAATTACCTCAAAAGACGCCCAATTTCTCATTCTCCAAAAATGCCAGTATAACAAAACAGATAAAACTGCCCTTCTTGGGGGCCCGTTGGGCACCTGCAGTACTTGCACTGTGCACACCGTGGTCGCTTACAAGGTTAGGGCATGTATGTCCTTGTATACACAACTATGGCTACCCTTTTAGTAGACTTTTCATTCCCAAATGGGCACTGAAGCAGGTACCAGCACCTCAGCAGTAGTGCGGGGAGGCTAGTGGAGGCTGGAGACATTGTAATGGGTTTTCAGCATCTCTATCTGCACCTGCATTAAAATTTGTCAAGATCCCTGTCCCTGTGGTGTCCCGATGACGGGTGCTCACCCCATACCCTCAGCCTCCTTCTCCTTCCCTCGGGCCCTGGGCATCAGTGCAGTTAATTCAAGTGGCTGATTTTGATCAAAGTAAGAGATTTGCAATATCTACGCATAGAACTAAGTAGGAAGAAAAGTGTGTCCTTTGCAGGAAAAAAAGTGTGGTTTTCCACAAGGTGTCAGTATATATCCTCACACAGTAAAAGAGGGATAGCTGCTACAGTTATATACATGATTTATCAGAATCAAGGCTGTGTACATTTTATATCCTGATACTAGCAAGAAAACAGCAAAAGCATCAGGATATATCAGGTTAAACACAGGAATAGAGGTTTGGTCGATGACCTCCAGTCTCACCTAGCTCCCAGCCTCCCTTCTCAACAGCAATGCCAATGTCTCCTCTACTTGCAGAGAGATGGCGGTGAGTTCGCAGACGCCTCTCTTCTTGCTTCCTTCCCCTAACCCCTTTGCCCCTTGAGTGTCCTGCCTGTGTTTTAGTCCTGAGAAGTTCTTCTTTCCCCCAACATTATCAAAAAATACAGGGAGAGAGAGAAAGAGAGAAGGAGAATGAGGAAAAAAGAACACAAATGAGAGAATGAGAACCTTTCCGGAAAGGACACTTTACCTCCCAGGGAGAGGAGAGGCCAAAACCAAGGTCAGCCCCTGCTTACCTTCTTGCCATTCACAAAGAAAACCAACTCGTCTGCTGTCATTGTCACTGGTTGAGGACCCTGAACTCCAGGTGCCTCACTCCTAAGAGTCCCGAGAGACACTGGCAGTTATCACTGCTCTACAGCTTGAGGAGTACACCTCCCAATAAATTGGAGCCAGTGGGAGGAAACCAGCTTGCAGCTTCCGGGCACGGAGAGTTCTTGGCAAAAGCCACCAGTTTACACAATCAAGGAAAATGCAAACAATCATACACAGCAAGTCACACCCCACACACACACCTACGTCAAGGAGCACAGGGGAAAGCACATCCGGATAGCAGCAAGCCCTGCGACAGGCGGCTGTGAATCTTAACCACTGCCCTCGTGGAACCAGCCTCATCCTCCCACTTGCTGCCAGACGGGGAAGCGGGGAAGGCCATTGCCAGAGTCCCTGCCAGTAGAGCGGATTCGCACCTGCCCGTCTACACTTGTCGTTTCAGCACTCATGTTTACAGCCTTCCAGACTCTGGCGTCTGAGGCCCATTCTCTCACAGCCTGGTGGAGCACAGACATCGCACGATGGGCATCCCAGGATCTAGACTCAAAACCTGGCATTTGGCCTCAGCAACTTACTTTTCACCTTCGGAACTCAGTTTTTTTAATCCTGGAAATGGGGATACGAATGGCGTCAATATCAGAAGGCTGGGGGACAAACGAGAGATTTGGAAATTGCTTTGTAAATTTGCATAGAACTGAAATAAGTGTTATTATTGCAAATATATTCTCCATCAATATCCCTAAAATAATGTTGAAAGGAAACCATTTTGGGGATTTCTTTTACTGGTTTCTCTCAGGAAAATGCCCTTGACAAGTTGTCAGAGTATCTCATAATAAAAACATTTCAAAGAACCAAATAAATTACAAGGCACAAGGGAGTGGGTGTGGCTCAAGCAGTTGAGCACCTGCTTTCCACATGGGAGGTCCCGGGTTCAGTCCCCAGTGCCTCCTAAAAACAAAACAACAACAACAACAAAAAACAAACAGCAAGCAAACAAATGAAAAAATGAACTCAGGGGAGCCAATGTGGCTCAGTGGTTGAGCACTGGCTTCCCACATACAAGGTCCTGGGTTCAATCCCCAGCCCCGGTACCTCAGAAAAAAAAAAAAGGCACATACAAATGAGCAGAGGCAAGGTTGACACAGAGCTGAAAACCACCCTGCATCAGGCATCCATTAACTGACAGCGTGAGCAGAGTCACACAGTGCCTGGGAGAAGTTACTGAGAGCTGGGTTAGGGTGTGGCCCACAGGAGCTGCTCAATATAATACACACTGGGTTTACCTTTCCCCCACTCACCCAGTCTTCAGCCCCTTTCTCTTATCTGGAGGTCAGTATTCCTCTCTGGTACTGTGGAGCATTGAAAACTGAAAGGGAAATAAATTCTCAATAAGGGCTTATGCTGTCGTTCAGAAATTGTATTAATTTTACTAATATTTGACAAAAACTTTGACTTAGTATGATTACTTCTTCTTTGGCAAAATATTTGGGATCATTCCTTTCTCTGTGATTTTTCAAGATATTATAAATTAGGAAAACCCGGTTGAAAAGGAGCACTTTTTCCTGGCTGAAGACTTCAATAGGCTTTATATGCTGTCAATGTTGCTACAAATTCTCCAATTTGGATGAATGACCAGGACTTCGTGGTCTGGGAATAGGCCCATTACATTAATTTCCTCTGCTTTACTAAGGGGTGTCTGGTTTTATAATAGGCTTTCAGCTGGTATATGAGGTCTCAAAGTCTACATAAGAGTAGATAAGCCCTGAGTTCCCCCAGATACAAGAGTCTTCCCTCTTGGAACAAGTCTTTCAGGAAATCACTGGAGATAAGTGGAGTGGAAATGCTGCCAAGAGCCACTTCTTTAATTCTGGAAATTGAGCTTCTTGGGGGCCAAGTGCTCCCTGGAGGAAGGGCCCACTAGGGAAATCTTTCCAAACATTCGCTTGAAGGCCTGATCAGGGCTGGGCCAACTGCTGAGGAGCTTTCACGGCTTCTGAGCTCCATCCCAGGGCCGCCTCCCGGAGGGCCCTTGGCCAGCCTCTGCAGCAGCCCCTGTGGTCTGCTCACTCCCTCTCTGCAGCCATATGTGTGCCCTTGTCTGTACATTTTCTTGACTTACTGCAAACTACTTGAAAAGAAAAAAGAATCACTTTTCTTTCAAAACATCCCATTGTTTAGACTTTTTTTTTTTAAATAAAGGCTGGTTTCCCGCCTACATATGCCACAGCACTCCACACTGGATGAAAATGTTTGGTACATTATCAGAGTTTCACTGCCCAGCACCCAAGTCCTCCCTTGTTCTCCCAGACATCTATGTTATTAACTGACCCTAATAATAGTTTTTGACACCTGAACAGTCTTTCTTTCCCATAACATGATTTCATCTAATCCTGCTAAGAGCCCCAGAGGTGGGCAGGGAAGTTATTATTATCCTCCCTTTCTGACAAAGAAAATGAGGGTTGAAGAGGTTGACTTGCCAACTGTCACCAGCTGGTGAGTACCAGTTTCTAAAGCTGTCACCCACTTTCCAGAAGAGAAATGATCTCTTTGATGATTCCTCACTAACCATATGGCATAAAACCCAGAATTGTTAGTGTAGCAAGCATGGCCCTTCTCAGTTCGACTGAAATTCAGGCTTCTGGTCAGAGAAGCGTCTTTCTCTCACAGCTAGATGGCGAGCTCCTGAGAGCAGGAGCAGATCTGTGTCTCTTGCTATGCTGCCAGTGCCTGGCATAGCACCGGTTCTATAAGGAATAGCCAGTGTTTGTTCAGTTGAGCCTTCAATGCAAGGAATGAGTTGAGTTTTCAGGAATATCAATGCCTCTGCCTTTTGCCAAACAGGAATTTCTCCCATCATTCCATATATTCTTCGTACCATTTGGCTTCCCTCACTAGCTCCTTTCCAATTAACCTTCTATTATTAATATTAGGTACCCGGCTCATATTCCTCAGCATAAGGGCTGCATGATTCTGTTAGTACTGAGGACACCGGCCCTCTATTTCCTACACACATCTGGGAAGTAGGTCCTCTTAAAATCAAGAAGGTGGGATCATCCAAAAGCAGATTCAGAACATGTGGAAAGCAGCTGCACTTAAGTAAGAAAACGAGAGCCTGACAGATAGTGGCAGCTATAGCACGGCCCCTGTTAGGAGTCCTGTGGGCAGCTACTGAAGCAGAACACTTGGCACCACTTAGAAGATGAGTTAAAGTCAAAAAGAGATATGCACCTGCAGATTGGAATAATCAGAAATAGGCTTCAAAAAGATTTTTTGAATATAATGTTATTTTACAGTTAAACTTATTTTGTAAGAGAATGAAATTATAAATAAGGTTAGTAAGTTGTGTTTTTTTGTGTCTAACTCTCTATTTGTGTCTGCCTATATGCTCATGTATATCGTCATACATCAGGATGGTAATACCAAATAAACAAATGAAAATTCTTAAAAGAGCTATATTCAAATTGCTAAAAGTTAAATTAGCGCTTATATGTAAATGAATATTCCTGGAGCCCAAATTAGAGAAGTTAAACAGAATAGAAAGAAACCATTGGGAAAGGGAAAAGTTTTCCTTAGCTCCTTGACCTACCCAGCCCCACCAGGACCTCTTTCTCTTTGCAAGAGCTATGGGGGAAGGGCTAGGTGTGACGAAATAAGGAAATGTATGTTTGGCTTAAAACTCTTATCTACTCATCTGGAGAATGAAAAATCATAGTTTTAACAGTCTTAAAATGAGGGTAATTAATCCAATTACCAAATTTCAGTAAGTAAAGAAAAAGTCATTAAAAGCTATGAAAAAATCTTCCCTAATTTATAATTAAAACAACTTAAAAACTATAATATATCCCAGAACCTGGCAGTCAGTATGTTTTTATGGTTATTCACAATTTTAAAATTTTATTGGGAGTAGATGTAGCTCAAGTAGTTGAGGTGCCTACTTTCCATGCATATGGTCCCAGGTTCAGTCCCTGGTACCACCCAAAAACAAACAAACAAAACAAAACAAACAAAAACCAACTATCATTGGGAAGCTGATGTAGCTCAGTGGTTGAGCACCAGCTTTCTATGTACGAGATCCTGGGTTCAATTCCTGGTACTTCCTAAATAAATTACTTAAACAAAGGTTTTAAAGGTTTTAGCCTCCTGTCAAGGGAAGGGGGAAAAAAGCATTTCTTGCATAAACTTATAATTGTTCCCATTTTATTTAGCTAGAATATAATTTCCCTAAGTTTATAGGATAATAATAAAATAAACTAACATTATATGTATTAAATCTTTAAGATGATGAAACTTGTAAGTTCATGTTTAATGAAATACAGATTTGTCCTAAAGTGAAAATGTCTAGTTTTCACAGAACAGAACAGGAATGTAAGACAAGCCTTAAATGGATAAAAGTAAATTTCACTGGTTCCTAATTGTAATATAATAAGCTTATTTAAAGGTAAAAGTAAGTTATGGTTAAAGGAAGTTTGTAAAAGCATTTTCTAAACTGAAATATTTAAATGGCTAATTCCGGGAACCCATTATTAAATAGAAACGTGAATTAATATTAAAAACAAAAATTAACTTCATGACAGGAAAACCTGTCAGAAGCCACCACAATCTGCACATTAAGGTGGTGGTAGGGGAATGATCATTTTGATTCCTTTGGGAATCTTAGGTTTTCATAAAATAATAGAGAAAGTTTTTTTTTTCCTATACTGCTAAAATAAAATACTTGTTAATGACTGTAACCATGGTAAAGATGTAAAAGTAAAAAGCAAAGCACTAAAAAGAGTTAAGTTCATTTGATATGTTATGAACTGCATTGGAAGTATTTAGAATGTATATAAAAATTAAAATAGATAGATTTCTGTATTAGTCAGCCAAAAGGGTGCTGATGTAAAACACCAGAAATCTGTTGGCTTTTATAAAAGGTATTTATTTGGGGTAGAAGCTTACAGTTACCAGGCCAAAAGCATAAGTTACTTCCCTCACCAAAGCCTGTTGCCACGTGTTGGAGCAAGATGGCTGTCGACATCTGCCAAGAGCTCAGGCTTGCTGGATTCCTCTTTCCTAGGGCTTGATTCTCTCTGGGCTCAGCTGCTCTGCTCCTCTGTGTGCTTACTTCCCAGGCTCCAGCTCAAAACTCCAGCATCAAAACTCCAACTCTCTTCTCTGCCATGTAGTTTTCTCTGTGAGTCCCCATCCACCAAGGGGGCAAGAACTCAACGTCCTACTGACATGACCCAATCAAATCCCTAATCATAATTTAATCATGTCCAGGTACAGACCAGTTGCAAACATAATCCAACATCTATTTCTGGAATTCATAAACAATGCCAAACTACCACAATTTATTGTTAAATTTTCTTGTGCATTCAAACCAGGGCCCCTGTACCCTGCATGGTGCCTCTCCATTTGAGTTATTGCTAGGTTGGTCACTATGACCCCTAAAACAATAGAAGTATCTATCACACCTCTGGACATGCTCCTGAAGTGAATGGAAAGTACATTACTGTTTCAGACTCCTGCAACAGCCAGCAATGGCTTGATACAGTCAGATTTACAATGGACATTGCTTCCAGACTGGCTCTGTTTCTTAGTGCTGAAGGGCTTCTCTCCAAGGGCCAAAGGTTCTGCAGCATGCTGGCTGTGAGAAGGACATACCAAGTGGAGCAACAATTACCAGAGGAATGTGATTAGAACTTAAACAAACACAATTGGCATTATGATCTGCCCCCATTGATTCCCTGAAAGTTGACAGGTAAAGGTAGAAAGGCAACCAATTAGGACAGCAAATAGCTGGGACTCAATGTGTGTCTATGTGGACTTGATCTGCTCCTTATTGTTCCCCATAAACATCTTTCTTTTCACCCATAGTGCCCTAGCCAATACCCTTACAGTGGGCTTTAGCAAAACCCACACCCACAATCAATGTTGGGTTTGCACAGACCTACCATCCTTGAGTTCCGGTGGCCTTCCTTGGACTGTCACTCCAGCAAATTGGACAGCATGGATCACCTTTCTGGCATGGCAGAGTAGGACCCATCAACAAGTTTGGAACAAAACATTTTCTGTCTTATAATGAGACTCATCAATGTTCAATGTTGTGTATATATTCCTAATAACACCCATAATATTTCACAAGCTTTAAATTGTAAGCAACAGCACATACAATACATTGATAAATTAGCTATAGATCCCCTATCTAACTGGTTTAACTCCCTTTCTTGGCCTTGACAACATGTCTTTGTAGATCTACTAACTTTTGGTGAAGGACTCTTATTATTCTGCTGTCTATTATACTGTTGTTGCAGAATGTGGACACAACATTTATCCTATGGTCAACTTAGCTTACTACATGGTGGGTAAACAAAGAAAACAAAGCCCACAGCACGTAGCCGCCTGCATGACCTGGACATAAGTTAAAAAGTAACAAGCCTCCTCAGAGGAAAAAAATTTGGAGATGGTATCATAGACTGTAATTTTCTCCAGGCTGTATACTTCCTTCCTACAATAACATCACCAGACCTCATTTATGTGCTTCATGAGACCCTAACAGAAACCCTGTTAGAAAATGTTTTTGTTCTAATACCCTTTATATTGCCCCACATTTTCCCACCTCTTTGTGGAGCAGTACAATCATTTTCTGGCCTGCCATCACTGAACACCCTCTTCTGTTCATAAGTCCCAATAAAGCTTATGTCTGACTCAGTGCTGAGTGTGTTCTTTGGTGTTGCAGCCACCCTGACCCGTGGCTTCTAGGACCTAAGTTGAAACATGAGGCCGTTGACACATGTCAGGCTTTGGGCTGGGTGTTGATTAACTCTAGGGCCCAAGAAGCTTAAAAGGCACTACCATTGCACTTTATAGACAATCCCTGGTATTCTAAGCCAACAATGCAGAAACTGAAGCCAGAGCTCTTTACCTGCTTCTTTTAAACATCAACATTCCCCAGAATGAGGTTGTAGAATTCAGGTTTATATGTTAATATATTTTAAATTGCTGTCTTATAAAAACCCAAGTGCTTCCTTCAGACCTCCCTGGCTGCCTCCCTAGTTTTATTACAGCATTGTTGGGGAGGCCATTCAGGGTGCAAGAGACTATAGAAAAATCTCTTGCCCTTCTCATTCTAAATTTGTCCTTCTACCAGAATTTCCCAATGTTGCTAATGTTGTTATTTGATTTGTTTCTCCTTTTAAAAAGAAAGGAACCCCTTCTCTCTTGCCAAAAGAGGGCTATTAAACCATGATGCAGGCCCAGGCAAACAGCCCAAAGCAATTAAGGGAAGAGAAGAAGCTGGCCACCTCAGACCTGATCCTTAGAATGTGTTCAGTTTTTCTAAAACTCCAGGAGAGGAAAAGGAAACTGGAGATAACTTTCACTATAAAGTCTTCCCACCATGTAGTCACTCACTGGTGGTCTTATCCATGCCTGGCTGTTGCTGTCCTCTGTTGGTGGGACCTTCCCTTCCAGCCTTTGTCATACTTTTGGAAGAGGTCTGTGCCCCTCTCTCCAGAACGTTGAAAGTCAAGTGATCCTTGGCAGTTGTGGGTTAATACTTGAGATTTTGGCCCTTCATGAATAACTCCAAAGTTTCATGGTACAATATTTGTCATTTTTCTGAAACATGAGTTTGCATCTTATAAGCTACACTGCTCCATGTAGCAATAAGTCAGCTCATGTGTGAGATCAGGTGGTCACACAACATCTGCATCTCAGCATGCTTTGTTCACTGAGAAATTCTCATTGAGGATTTTAGGGGGGTTGCTTATATTATTACCTTAATTTTAGTGCATTCTATAGGGGACTGAATCTCATTACTGATCTAGGAAGTACCTTTACACTTTTTTAGGAGAGTATATAGTTCTTGCTATAAATGCTCTAATAGGAGGTCTCCAGGCCTGAGATTAACCTACTAGTCAAGGCTAAATCATAGCCAGAGTGGGAGACATTTTGAAGAGGACAAAGGTTTACAAAGCTGCTAATACCCACCAGGTCCCAGGTCAGCTCTCTTATATGTGTCTCACTTACCTGATTTGAAATAAATATAATTTCTTGTTTTATAGATCAGGAGACTGACTGGGCTCAGAATGGTTAAGTAATTCACACAGGCTCAAGGCTGATAAGGCGCCAAGTCAGGACTGGAAACCAAGTCCCTCTGGTTCTAGAATCTTCTGGAAACAATAAAAAGCAGAAGCTAGGGGGCCGGCTGTAGCACAGTGGATAGGGCGCCGGTTCACCACATGGGAGGCCCCGGGTTCAGTTCCTGGGGGCCTCTCCGGGCGGGCAGACCACCTTGAGAAGGGCAAGCTGCCATGGACAGGGCAGAGCCACCGTGGGCAGGGCAAAAAAGAGCCACCATGGGCAGGGCAAAGCCACCACGGGCAGGGCAAGTCACCTGCAAACGGAGCAGAGCCACCCGTGAATGGAAGCAGACCTGCCCATGAACGGAAGCAGACCCACCCACGAATGGAGCAGAGCCACCTTCGTGGTGACCTGACTCGGCGCGTCGCAGCAACGAGGGGAGACAGAGCAGACACAGAAGGATGCAAAAAAAATGAACACAGCAAGAACAAGCAGAAAGGGGGGGATATGTAACAACAACAACAAAAAAAGCAGAAGCTAGGCTTTCCTAGCTAGATGCCACCCAGAATGGTCCTTTTACCTGTTTCAGGAGGTTGGGTCAGAGGAGAGACCACTTCACTGACAGAGGTCTTACTAACACTGAAGAGGTAGCAGCAGTGAGAAACTTTGGCCTTGAGAGAATTAGAGTGAAGGAGCAGATGATGAAAACATCAAGAAGCCTGGTACATAATATGGTAGAAGCAGGCTCTGAATCCTTCACATCTGTCTTCTTGAAAAACACATGCTTTTACTTGCTTTGTTTCTCTGCTTTTATTCTTCCAGTCACTATAAAGTGCTTTGGAGATGGAATCACCCAGTGAAGAGAAACCTAGTATCCTGGAGATTGTTGGCTTCAGGAATCTTGGGAAATTCTGTGATCTCAAATTAAAATGTAGGGTATAAAAAAATCACAAGGAAAGAGGAGAACCAGATAGTGGAAAGTCAATGCACTTAGCTGTCTCCCATCTCACAACTTTGCTCCTCAGGGACCTAGAGAAAGGCACCAGATCCCAGCCTCACTCTGCCAGGAAAAGCAGATGAAGGGGACATGCCCACCTCCCCCCCAGGACTGCAGGCCCAGGGTATGCAGGACAATGTCAAGAGCTCTCTTGTGTGTTCTGTCCAACGGTTAAATTTCATCCTTCTTCTCTCAGGAGGACTAGGAGGCTTCTGGTAAGTGGTGCCCTTTGGTGTCTTGGATGCTTCCTGGCAAGTGGAGGGAATGTGAGACTGAATGGGAAAGGCTTTAAGGCTCCATAAGTGAGTTATGGGCCTGAGCAGAGGCCATGATAGACTTAGGACACAAATAGGGGAGAAGGTAACAGAAGGCAAAAAGAAATAATAGATGTGGAATGGGCTCCAAGGATGATGAATAGAGAAGGGCAGCCATGGTTACCTCAGGGGCCACTCCATGGCCTTAGGCAGGTTTCCTATCCCTGTACTTCCTGCTATCTCTGTCTCTACTTGAGTTACCAGCCAGAAGGGTTAATAGTCATTAGTGACCTGGCAACTATAATTTTGTAGTCTTGATCATCATCAGTATTTTCATTATATTAAACTCTCCCATTCATCACCTCTATCTTGTTATCACCATTATTCTGAGAATCCCGTGGAGAAGCAGGAACTGGGATAACAAGAATCGTAGCCACTTGTGCATGAGTCACACAGCCCCAAGAGCCACAACTGGGGCATCAAGAGAGCAGTAGCCCCAGGGAACTGTATAAAGCACCTTGCCTGGAGGCTAAATGGGAGTGCTTCAATGGTGGGTCTGTAAGCAGAGATTGGGAGTTGCTAAAAGAAAAAAAAAAAAGAGCATACTTTTCTCCTAGGCAAAATCTTGCCAACCTCCCCATATATTTGTTGTGAACAGAAGCCCTGTTCAACTGGCCTAGAGAATTTTGGCAACCAAGCATTATTAGGTTGAGATAAAGCCATGGAAAGAATCCCAGTCCAGGAAACAAGAGACTCTGGTGACAGCCAAGGACTTAATCCTCTCTTCTTCGGCAAGCCCATTTACATTTGTGAATCTCCCAGGATCCTTCCAGCTCTGACATTCCAGGACATAATGGTGTGGGATAATACTTGGGCTTCTTTTTTTCATCTTTCTTTCCAGTGGTAGTCTGTCCAAGTGTGCAATGGCCCTTTTTATTCAGATTCTTTATGCCTCACCCATCTCTAAGCAAGTCGTGACCAGCATTAGTGTAGCTGGAGTGCGAATACTGTATAATATCCATTACAGACATGTTCTGATCTATGCTATGTTTGCCATTTTCGTGTAAACTGTTTGGATCAGTATTTCCTTATATAGAAGAGTATCCTGGAGTGATCTCTCCTTTGTAAGCCTCTAAAACTTTAATATTTTTGTGACATTTCAAAATATATTGTCAGCCTGACACTCTTGTCACTGAAGAGTACAGTGGACTCAACTGCAGGAAGGCTGGTTAGGAGATGGGGTGACAAGAAGTCTTCCCACTGGTGAGGTCTCATGCTTCTATAAACTCAACCATATAACCAGAAAGTAGGAGCCATCCAGGGAAGGAGGTGGCTCATCACAGCCCCACCTGGAGGCCCTGGCAAGAGGTCTGCACTTTAGAAGGCCCTGTCCTTTCCACTCTCTGATTATGCCCACCCCCGTCCCAATGGGTGAGAAGTCTGTTGGGCCAAAGGAAAGTGCCCACACAGAGCTTACCA